>JABXWE010028089.1:0-15754 GCA_014611495.1 Limonius californicus
GTAAGTGCGCATTCTCTCTTCTTTGTACGTTGTTTTCACTTATTGGTCCTTCCTCTGGTCTGTCTTCCTTATCCGTTGGTACTTCTTTGAAATATGCTAGCCATCTATCTAGCATCTCTTTTTTCCTCCAGTAATTTCTTCGTTGCTTCCTTGACACATCTTTGCCTGGTACCCTTTTTTATACTTCCAAATTTCTTATAGAATAGGCTGGACTCAGTACTTAATAGGTCATTCTTAATAACTAATTCCCACCTTTTTGACATAAAATTCACTAGTTTTTGTAACTCTTCCTTCATAATGCAGCGATACCAGGTACCAATTAGGGATTCAATTAATTCCACTTTTTGTTCTGGGCTTTCTTCTGAAATAATGTTAGAAATCCCTGTGCCATAAGTGTTCTATAGGACTTAGGTCCGGGTATTTTGCTGGCCAGTCTATTATTTTTACTTTATTGGTCGACATCCAAGATTGAACAACCTTTGCTCTGCGGGAAGGAGCATTATCATTTTGGAAGATAAAGGTCTTGGCAGGAAACAACTCTTTTCCTGTAGGACATCAATGTATTTGGCTGCATTCATCATGCCAGATACAACATGCAGTCTACCAATACCTTCAGCAGACTTGCAACCCCTTATCATGACAGAGGTTGGATATATAATTGTTGGCAGAACACACTGTCGTGAACATTCTTCTCCAGGAAATCTTCTAACATATGTGTTTCCAGCATGATTGTTAGTGTTAAAGGTAGATTCATCACTAAATAATACCTTCTGCCATAAATCTGGGGCCCAATGGCGATGATCCTTTGCCCATCTCAAACGGTGAAGCCTTTGTTTTTCTGATAGGAAGGGATCTTCCGGGCTTTGCAATCCCTAAGTCTAGATTTAAGAAGTGATTCGATTAATATTCTTTTCAAACAATTGTATTCCGGTTAATTCTTTTGTTTGTAAGTTTATCTTTCGATAAATTGTGTGTAGATGAATTGTTAGTGGTGAATTTTCCGATGGTGCATTGTTCTCAGTGAATTTTCCGGAAGCGCCTTGTACTCTATGAATTTTGCCTATTGAATAGTTCCAACCCATGACATGATTGAAGATTTCGAATTTGCACATTCAGCACCAATAATTGTCCGCCTCGTAGATTCATGTGTTAATGATGATCCTGATGTAAAAAGGGAGATTTCTGGTTTAGACTATGAGAATGACCCTGTTCCTTCTATGTCAGCTTCAAATCACAATATCGTAGAAAGTTCCTTTTACATCTAAAGAGGATACTACTGGAGATTAATTCTTCTAGGGAACTGTTAGAAAATCTTATAGTCTTTCCAAAAGCAACCGGTAGGTGTAAAAGGCAAACAAAGAGAAAGAAAAGATATACAGCCATATTAACAGAAACCCCCAAAAAAAACAAGCACTTGAAGAAGAAGAAAATGCAAAAAAAGGGATATAGCCGTTAACAAAGGAAACGTTTCCAAGGTTAGAAGAAAGTTTTCCTAAAAGAAAACGATATTAGACAGTCCTTCAGACGAAGAAGCCGATGGTGCATATATTTCATGAAGCTTTCCTTATCTGACGCAAATAAGGAAACATTGATACAGTGCCAGGACTGCAAGAGGTGGGCACACGTAATTTGTAGGAACAGTAGGGACCAGGAAGCGTTCTCTTCATGCATTAAGTGTGCACATTAGTCAGTTATATTAATGCTTATCATGTTAGCTTTTTTTTGTTGTTCCTTATTAGGTTATCTGTGTATATTACTTTAATATGCATAAAGATTTGTTTTTAATCAACCTAAATTAATAAATGTCGTTCGTGTTACAACTGTCCATTTTCGTGTTACAATTGTCCCCGGGTTGGGGACAAATGTAACAAGTGTCATAAATACTAAAAACAATTTTTTTCTAGACGTACAAATGGAAGAAGTGAATTACAATTACATTATACGGGTAAAACATGCACTAATTGGATTATAAAATTTAGAGCTCTTAAAATTATTTTTACCAAGGTGGAAGAATTTTAAATAGAACTGTTACAATTGTCCCCGGTCTCCCCTACATTTACCTGTGATTGCCTATTCATCACTATCTCTTGCTAAACTTCTAGCAAGTTCTCGTGGAACCCCAGGATTCCGGGAAACCCCGGTTGAGAAACGCAAGATATAAGATTTTTATCAAAACTTCAGTCAGTGCCAAGCCATGCACGGAAGATATTTATATTTGCTGTAATGTTGCTATATTTGCAATTAACAGATATAAATGAATCGTTGTAGTTTAGCAAACCAACCACCGGAGTTTGTTCTTTATTAAACATCCGAATGCAGTTTTTGAAAGAATATTGTGGAGATAAAATATGGAGTCTCACAGGGACATAGTTTCAAATTTAAAAGGATATGAATTTGGTTCGTTAATTGTAAACAACCATTTAAGTACCAAAAAAAAACATTCTTTTAGAGCTCGTGCATGGGTATGATTATAGTAATGTTATATTAAATTTATTAAAAATAGATAAAGTTGCAGTGTATAGCAGGAAATGTTTAATTCAATAGAAAACATCGATATTTTCTTATGATGTCTCATTTTCAACTAATACTGGTTATTACACAAAGGATGCACTTCTAATGTACAGGGAGGATGAATTTATGTTATGTCGATTGATCCATCTATTATTAATGAGTCCATAAATAAATTTAAAATACAAAAATCGGACATATTTATTGCAACGACTGTAAATAAAATTGAATGCGTTTAAAACAAAAACCCTCCGATACATCGCAGCAGAGGTAAGAATTTTTTGTTTAAAGTAAAAAGGAAATTTATACCGTGCGAACGAGAATGAAAACAAACATAACAGTTCTTTTACAACTCTCTTTGACACCAAGCAATTTCGATGATAATTTCCAAGGCAGGCACATACAAAAAGTAAGAAGCTCTGAATTTTATAAGGCAGTTAAGACTGTCCTGCAAGATCGCACATCACTCCTGCAAAAAGGAGAGTGCTAGACTGGACTCCATGAGAAGTGCTTTGCATTTTTAAGGTCGAAAGCACAAATATGTCCAGTTTATTAGTAAAAACACTTAAGCAATGGAAATAAATTGGTTACAACGAAATTTTCACACGATAAAAATTCGAAGCATTTAAAATAAATCATCAATTTAGTTGCTCAATCAACAAATAACGAAAAAACTTGCTTTTAATCAAGTAATTTATATAACTCGCTCAAAAATGTTACTTTATAACTTTTTTATGTATTTTATGTAAGCTGACACGTTGATTGATGTATGAATTTCGTTGAAATCTCGAAAATATCGTCCAGAGTGTAATATATTTATCGCTACTGTGTGGAGAATTCCAGATATAAATTTTATTAGCATCCATCTTAGTGCTCTCTGAGCGTGGGAACGTTCAATATTGTCACAAATATTCTTGCCGTTTAGGAACCATCGGATTCCATCGACGCGCTTGTCATTAACTGAGATTCGTTCGGCCACATTCAAGCCGGTCGACGTTTGTTTTTGTTGCTTTCTTTTCTTCTGCAACTTTCATTACGTAACCATTTTCATTATAAAGGGGGAGGGTCGCTTCGTATCTCCTTGGCATGTGTGAAAAATCATCTCCGATAACTGGATTTTTGAGGCCTGCTCCGAGAACCTGATTAATAGCTCAGTGTAATGAACATTGAAATCATCCTGAAACTACGAAAAGTTAACAATATTAGATTATAATAAGTGGACGCGACTGCCTCCCTGGACTTTCCCATACTGGAAACTGTTCATATCATCTTTATTCAACAGTAGAGTTATTTTCCTCAAAACGGTTGTTCAAGTGCTATCCTAAAACCTTGCCTCGTAACGAACAGACTTACAAGGTTTGTAAGAATTCCCGCCAAATATCTGCGGTGCCCCTTAATTTCCTTTTAATATGCAACCAGGCATACTTCATTCTCTACTATATACGTCGCGCGGTCTAACTAGTACCGATCGCTGTTGCTACCGAGGTAAAATTTCCTTCCTTCCTTTCCCCTAAAAGTCCCTGGAAATTATATTTTGTAGGGCATAAAAAATCCATTTTTTTATTTTCGCGGAAAAAGATTCTTTGACGCAAACAAATAACAACCGTTAGAATAAAAAAAATATTTTTCTAAAAAAGAGGGGGGAGGGGGCCGGTGCGTTTACATATATCCACGAGTGTAATATTTCTTTGCATATTCATATGCTCCGTTACGTACTGAGCGATTCAGTGAAAACCCCAGCTTCCTATCTTTTTTCGTTTACTAATTAAAGGAGTTTGAAGTTTCAAACTTCCAAGCTTCGTAGAGGGCGCCACAGGAAAATTACGGAGTTCTTCAAAAAACATATCGATAGCCCCTTGCGAGGTCTATCGACAAATGAAATTTAAAAAAATTCCTTGGAGCAGTTTTTGAGAAATTTTTTGAAAATTTCCAAAATTTTGAAAATTCGTAATTTAGGCCCCTTATAATTTTTCAAAAAACTTTTTATATCACCTCATTTTACCCTTCACATACTATTCAGAAAATAAAAATCATTTGAATCGATTCATCCGTTTTCGAGTAATTGGGCGTTAAACTCAAAATTTTCAAAAAATCATAGCGCCCTTCAGTTTAAAGCTAGCGAGTTCGGCAAAAAACTAACAGATTTGTCTTATGACCCTCTATCGTTATCCGCGATAAAAGTTTCAAAATTGTAATCACGAAAAAAGTGATACCAAAAAAACATGCGTAACTTCCGCTTCCGGTTTCGGATTTTTTTTGAAAAGCTTATTTTTTCGATGAATTTTCGATACACCCCCGCATTCCAAAGCGCATCAAAATCGGAGCAATACTTTCGGCTGTAGGAGCGTCACATACGTACGTACATACGTACATACGTACCCACCCACAGACAGACATTTTTTAAAAACCACTTTTTTGGGTTCCTGGAGACCCAAAACGGATATATCCGTTAAAATCTCGATTTCGAAAATTTTCATGATTTCAATACTTACCCTATACCTATAAGGTATGGGAAAGTAATACCCTATACCTATAAGGTATGGGAAAGTAAAAATGTAAGACTATATTTCTCAACAAAATGTGTATGGTAAGTATCTCTAAGCTATACTCATACACAATACACACTAAAGCTGAAAATATGATGGTTTGCTCCCTCTTGCTGAAACGGTAGCAAGTAAAATTTGTAAAGCCACGATGTAGTCGTGTTGAAAAGTATTAAAATAGTAAAAAATACTTAGACAAACAAACCATATTCCTTGAAAAGATCGCAAATTATCAGAAGTAAATTCGAATTTTACCAGAATCCAAATGCATTTCAGAAGTTCAGTAAATTGTGTTCTAAAAACGTTCACATTTCTAGAAAATGTGAAACTATTTAAATAAACCAAACCCTCACAGAAGTACCATCCTCATTGACAACCTTTTTGTCCTACTGCTGGGCATCGGCATCTTCTCTGACACGTGTTCCTGCTCAGCGCTAAGGTAGAAACACGGGGACCTACTGATTAACGTCGAATCCGAACGACAGAAATACCTGAGAAGGTTTTTAACATTAAGATCCCACGGTTGCAAGCCGGATTGGGAAATTGTGTGTGGTGGGTTGCAGACAAGATTTTTATAAATCTGCATAGTAATGCTTAGGTTTCGAACCCAAGCCAGAATCGACGTTTTGCTCAGAAACGAGCGCTCTACCAACTGAGCTATCACCACAGAAGTACCATCGAGTTTTACCAAATTCAAAATATCTTTCAGATGATCGATAAATTCTATTCCTTGATATTATTTTTAACATTTTAGTTAGTACGATCAAGCTGAAAATTACTCGTACCTAGTAGTACAAAAATGTGTTAAAATAAATAATTGGAAAGGTTAAGTTTCTAAACTTTAAGGTATGTGAAATGCCATTATTCAAAGAGGTTCAGGAGAGAATATAAAATATTAAATAAACTTACCGTGTCTTTAAGCGATTTTTTACAAATTTTTTAAATATAAAGGAAAAAATTCTGTTCTGCCTCTCGATCTTGTCACTCATATCCCAATGGGATCCTAAACCGTCATGGCAATCAAGAACTAAATGTCACTTCTTACATTAAGAAACCATTATATTCCTTCCCCTGTTCCTTCTGAGGCTTAAAGTGGTCTTCCTGAACGTTAGGAAGTGAACTGCAACCAATATAAGAGATAACATAGGTATAATATACGACAAAATTAATTGGTAACAGAGTCTTGGCATTGTTCTGATTCTAGAAAATTAGATATATACTGACATTGGGGTTGTGTGCATTATTATCCTAAAGAATGGTATTTTGTAGTAAGGTGCAAACATTTCATTATATTAACTGCACATACATCATAACCATTAGTTGATAGTAATTTTTTATCATCAGTTCCTTTGATATTTTCGAAAATGTTATACCTCCGCTTCCCAGATTTGATATCAGTGTTCTATTCACTCTGAAGATGCAAGCTGCAATGTCTTGCGAAACGCTAGTTTGTATGGGTTCACAAACAGTTAACAGGCATAAGCCGATTAAGTATTATTGTCCTGGCAAGATCAAATCCTTCTCCGCCCCAATGTTTAAATAATCTAAGCACACGGCCCTGTTTAGGTAGGTAGGGCCTACTAACAAATATTGCTCAAACTTCTAGAGCAAATGCTTGTAAAAGCAGACAAGCTACATGTCGGTCCTTACCTGATAATGCTGGGTGTAATTCCCAAATTCGCGGTCTAAGTCTAAAGTAAATTGTAATATTGACAGTTCGAGAAACCGCGAAAGCCTAAAAAATATAATAAATTCCATATTGCTAGGTATTTTCACTCATATTCCTTATTAGTTGGTTATTAGTTGAAGGCCGTTCTAATATAATAGCGCTGAAATTTATGAAGACTGATGATACAATCATACGCACTAGAGGAAGATCTTAACAATATATTACAATTCAACGGATATTAACAGTAACGAACAATATTTTTTGATTCGAGGTGCTTCCTGAAGGAAATACTTATATCTCTGTACCATTGGTGCTCAACATATAGTGTATATATAATTTGCAGGAAATTGTGGTCGTAAAACCAAAATAAGATGGACTATTTTTTACAATTAGGTACATATATATGGTACCAAACTACGTTTTCCGATATAATTAGCCAGATGTTTTTCCTGTAGCTATTTAATGTAGAGCGCTACTTGAAATATAAAGTAGCTACTAACTTAATTAACTTACAAGAAGCAGTAACTGTAGCGGAACATCAAGAGCTGCTTTTTCCTTGCATGACTTACTAAATTACCAAGTTTTATCTCAAAATTTTAACGGAAGCTCACAACATTTTCCAGTGAAAGCTATCTTGTATTTAAAATTGCCGCTAAGCTACCTAACTTATTAAGAATTAAGGCTTAAAGTAGCTACTTTAGTATTAGCTAGCTGCTTTTAAAACACTGGTTTGTAGTGTAGCTAGCTATACTTTGAAAACAGTTTTGCTGATACTGCTGAGCGCCATGTACAAATGAAGCTAACCCTACTACAGAGTGATTATTGGCGTATTCAGCCATTTTTAGTGGTCCTCATTAAGGAAAAATTAAATATTACAACGCATAAATATAAGTGCTAGTGTTAATCTGCTATTTGTGTGCCATTACAGTTTACAGAAAATTAGTATCTGTCAGCTTATGTTTCTCTCAATTCTTCTCAGTTTCTTTCCTCTGACAAAGCCAAACACGTACAAGTATTTTTAAGTGGCGAACAATACACTTTCTTATTGTTAGGAGACTAATGGTCTAATTTCATCCGTGGAAAAATGGTCAGGGACAATATAATTTGTATTAATATTAAACGGTCATTTGATAATTGTAGAATGAACACTTCGCCCATCATCACTATTGGTATCATTTTCATCTGTAAAAACGATTCCAACTTGACTTTAATTTCATTTCCACCGCCCATATGATGGTGGTGGATTGAACAAAGTGTTGCAAAGATTTTTGTAAGTTAGGGTTACTTACTGAACACAGAGTATTATATTCACTACTATTCATTTAATAAAATTGTAAGTACGTAAGTAATCCACCTTGTTTCAGAAACACTAACGTTTTGTGCAAGATTGTTCGGTGGTATTCGCCTTGAGAAAGTGGCATGAAAAAGGTAATAATTTTAAGGACACAAATCATCATTGCCACCATTTTTAAATATGAAAACGTTGCCAGTAGATTTTAATTTCATACCAAACGGTCATTTGATGATGACAGAGTGAACACTTAAAAAGTCCCCGTTCAATGTAAAGTTAGGGAACCAATAATATCGAGCAGTTGCAAAGATTGTTTCAGGATTAATGACGGCCCGTGTTACGTAAATCTTTGAGAACGCTGAATAATATATTTTGTTCCCGACTGGTCTTTTTAATAAAATTGCTTGACGCAGACCCAATTTTTGTGCCAAAATTATTCAGTGGTACTTCATGTTTTTACCCTTACAGAGTGGCCTTTAACAATTTTTTAGGAGACTTTACTAAATGTCCAATTTCCACAATTGCCGAATCATAGATTGGAGTTTTACATCTGGGATGCAAATTTAAGCACGTACCGTAACGCCACGCCAGGTCCGGCTACGACACGATACGCCACGCCACGCTTCGCCACGCCACGCCACGCCAACACACTACAACACACCACGCCGCACCACACCACACCCCACTACCCCATGCCACGCCACGCAACGTCACCCCACACCACACCACACCACTAACTATACACTATACTAACTATTTCTAAATGTCCAGTTTCCACAACTGTCGAACGATAGCTTGGAGATTTACATCTGCAAATTTAAACACAAAATTGAAAGCAAAATAGGCATACGTAGGTAGATGCAGGAAACTGCAAGGGGACAGGGGGATGACCAGATAATCAAGAAGAGAAGAAAAGGCAAGAAAGTATAAGAGGAAAGATATTAATTATATTACAAATGAGTAATGTAATGAATGCAGGTATTACATGAATTCTATAAGTTTCTTCGTTTACGGATTCTGTACAATTTTTTCAAAATATTTACTATATGAAATTCCGCAGACCACCTCAAGGGGGTCTAGCTATCCCTATATTAGAGTTTTTGTTGCACATTTAAGAAATACCAATATTCCATCTAAATAAAAAGATGTGTTTAGAACAACAACTGGATAGGATTACAACCTGTGTCCAGTACATAATAAGCAGAAATATTTAAACAAATACAATGTAAAATCAAATTCAAAACAATTTAGCAAAGATACAACCCATTTTAGAACTTCTGAATCCCTGCCAATCTCTACATAAGATTACGATTGTGATTTTCCTGTGCTGGCCTGTGAAAATATTTTTTATTATGGGAAAAATCCTACAGCTTTTTAATAATCTGTTCGTCGTTTTACGAACTTTATATTCGTATTGCATATTGTAATATATTAGGTATGGAAGAAAAACTTCAAAAGCTAGACCACCTTAAGGCAGGTAGCTCTATTAAATATTTTAAAATAACTTTTAAATAATCCGTCCAGGTTTATCAAGCAACTTAAATGTTGATTTTTTATAATAGATGCGAAAAAGTTTTATACGAAGATCGTAATGGCGATGAGTGATATGTTAAGTATTTAGAAATAAATATTTTGTGTTTTAGGGTAAATGTAATAAACTGCATGGTTTAAATCAAGGCATACGTTATATATTCTTAGGACTAACCTTTATGGAAAATTTTGTTAATCTTAATGATTTTCGGATATATTAGTCGGCGCAGAATTTTGACTAAGCGAAGATAACGTTTAGGAAATTTTTCAGATGTAGTGTATCGTAGGATTACATGATTTATAGTACGAAAAAGCGGTCTTAACAACTTAGTTCTGACATTATCAAAAGTAATACTCCACATACCCTGCCCCTTCTTATTCGGTCGCGAATTCCTCCAGCGGAATGCGGCCCCGCGAGCGAACCCCACAAAACACAAATTTGTTTCCCCGTGTGAACGCTGTGATATGCAGCCCAACTATGCCCATTCTCATACCTTCAAAACGGTTCGATCAAAAACTGACGTACGTCTTCTAAATTAGCTCCAACGATCACAAAATTCCTATAACGACGTTAATGCCGACAGTGAATGGGTACTTTTAAATTGTTACTGGATTATTTCAGATATTTAATGAATGTTTTAGAGTTAAAAACTGTAAATAAGAGTAAATATGTTTCCCTTGTAAGGATTTATGAAAAGTATTTTGAAAATTGCATGAATTCGTTGGTCATCTTGAAAATGTGTTTAATTAGATTTCGAACGAGGTGCTTAAAATTTTTATAATATCCTTGTACGCTTTTTTACATTTTAACCAAAAATCGTTCGAAAATTTCCCTGTTACGGCGAGGCATAACGAACGCGTTCTGTTTGATTTGTGAAATAAACGATACAGGTAGGGGCTCACGACTGATGTGATAAGTTTCGATCTTGACTAATTGCAACTAATGGTAAAAGCTTACTAATTAACTCATCGTTAACAGCTATAATGAATTCATCAATCAGCATTGCCTAATCCTTTAGCCACCGATACCTGTACTCGCTGCTGAAGCTCGACTGGTTACAACTTCTCAGGTTTCACATACGGCACAGGGATGTATTATAAAATTTTTAAGACGACTTTGTAAAAGCGCACAATTTTCAAATTAAACGGCTTCTTCACCAACTAAGTGTTTATGATTGTAGATAACGCGGCCGTGGAAAATAAAACAAGTCTTTCCACAACTCTCACAGTTTTTAACCGTTGTTACAATTTCTTGTTAGTTATTAATAGAAACTGGATTTATATGCATTAATATATTTTTTGCGACATTATTTCGCATTCGTTTTCAATTTTCTTTGTGTTTCAAATGATTCTATTCAATTAAACACTGCTTTTATTGTGCACATAACACTGGGGAACACAATTGTTGTTGAATTAGATCTGACACTTGTTTTTGGCTAACGTTTGGCATTTGAATCCAAAAATGATCCCAGATTTTCTCTATCACGTCAACTTGTTACTCTATAGAGTGCCCACCTTTTTTTTTTAAATAATACATTTCCATTTTATTCATGTAATTGTAAAGGTTATATATTGTTATTGATGCTCCAACAATAGTCAGCAATCATAGGTGTATCCCATCTACCTTGATGCCGTGCCTCCATGACCTCCAAATCTGGGTGAAATCGCTTGCCTTGCTCATCACTGACTGCACCAAGATTTTCGGGAAGTCAGCTAGATTGATATGCAGAAAATGCACCTTGATACTCCTGTTGCAACCAAGCATTTTGAAGCTCTCCAAGAGTTTCTGGACAATTCCGGTATAATTCTGTGCTCTTTTATTTCCAAGAAAGTCCTTGACAAGGTTTTTGTATGACAACAAGCATTCTTTTGGGGTTCTGACATCCGATCTTTTCAAACGAGAGGGTAGACAATGAAGAAAGATGATACTTGCTTCATGAGAACTAGTTTTATGTGCAGAGGTAGGAATATAATGTTCTTTCTACCAAAAAGTGGTTGATGTAGAATGTTCGGATTTGCCGGTTTGAGGTCAGATCGTAGAGGCCAATTCGATTCCACCTAATGCTTATCACGAGCTCTGCTGTCCCACAGACAATGAAAACAGGGATACTTTGTGTATGCACGTTGCTGACCAAGAATGAGGAAGATCATTTTAAGCTCAACACAGATAATCCAATTGTGCTTGTGATACTGCAACAGATCAACGACTTTCTTTATGTCTCCATGTTCTTCATGAAAACAAACAACTGAAAGGCCAATTGGGACTGCACTAAATAAATTGCCATTGTGGAGGAGTACACACTTCAAGCTCCACTTTGAGCTGTCGATGAACAGTCGCCATTCAGTTGCGCTATAGGTTGGAATTCCCAAAACCTCCAGTAGACAATGTATTTTACGGCAATACAGAAAGCCACCGTCACTTCGAAAGTACTGCAGAAATGCACGTTCTCTTGTTCGAAAGTAGGATACCTTCGCTCCTTTTTCAAGCAAGTTTTTCTCGTCAGTCATGATTCTAGGAGTTCTGAAGCCTTTTTGGATAGTCCCAAATCTCGTGCCAAATCATTCAACTCATGCTGATCAAGTCCTTACGAACTGAGTCATTGTTAATTTCAAAATCTTTACCGTTGCTATCACTTAGTTCTTCACTAGACTCCTGTTTTCGAAAGAGGGTAGTTCAATGAAAACTGGCATTGGGATTTCAGCAGAATGAGGCACAGGGCCTATAGCTGATGGGAGACTAGGATACTCTAATTTACGTATATTTGTCTTGTTATATCCTGACGTTTTTACCATACAAAAGTATCAGTCACTTGAATGATCTCTGGGCTCTCGCCAAACCATAGGTATACTAAATTGCAATTTATCACGTGCTCCCTTCGTCCACATCCGTAAACAGTCGACACACTGCTTGCACAGCTTGTGAGGGGCCCGAGGCTTATCTTGGTAATCAAGTTTTACTTTAAAATATGCAAAATAAGCTTGCCTGACAAATACGCTGATGTTTGTCCTTTGACTGGGAATAGTGAAACTGCCACAGATATAACAAAACGAATCAGGGTTTTGTGGAGAAGTCTATTCAGGGTCATCATCATCATCATCGTTGTCTATCCAATTGCGGATATAAGCCTCCCCCATACTCTCTTGCAGGGTAATGCCCAAATATTGAGGTTCCACCCAAGACAATAATTACGCGTTGGGGCATGTGGCTCGAAGTAGCTAATGTTTGTCAGAAAATTTTGCAGCAGTACAAAAGTGAGTTTTATTGTATTCTATTGTTCTGTTGTCTTATGAAATTATTTTAATAATATGTAACTACATATTTTTTTGTGGGTTGTTTATAGTTTTGGCAATTCAGCATCCATGGCAGTAAATAACGCAACAAATCATTTAGTAATTCCAACATACAGTGTGAATTAGTTTAGTTAACTACTTATTTCACTATTACTAATTCAAATTATTGAAGCTCTGGAATCAACAAGGCACACCCTTGCCAAAAATTGGGAGCGAATAGAAAATGTTAGTAAATATTTAGCAAATGACATAGGCATAATTGTGAAAATGAGAGTAAAAAACTTCAGGTGATTTTAGCGAAAAATCCCAGATTTTATATTATAGTCAAATTATTCCAAGTTTGAGTGGGTGCGATTACATCAACTGCACCGTAGGAGTAGAAAAACTTCCGCAAAATGAACACGTACCGGTAGCATCTTGAGATGTTTAACGATGGTGTTCCCCCTATAAAAATATTTTGACAGGAGATTCAACTCCATTACTCCAAACAATAAAAAAAACCAATCTTGTTAGCCATTTGAATGGCTATTAATGAAATTAAAATTGTGTATATTTTAATTCAATAAATTAACTCGTGTAATTGTAATAATGTTGTCTAGTACTGGTTCCTATTTAAATAATAACTAAATATTCTTGATACTGTTCTGTATAATTAAGTGCATATCTTGGCATATGTTGGTTTCTTTAGTGCATATTGAGCCGCTTGTTGCTGTTCACATGCTATGATGACGTTATTCATAAATTCAAAATCTTTGTACAAGCTCTTTAAAGTATTTTGTTCTTACTTCAATTGACATGTCAATATCACGCCATAACTGTATTTTCTTACCAGTTTTATTCAAAATATTTAATGCTCTAAGGCCTAAGTTGGAATTAATGTTTTCATATCATAACAAATAGCAACATTCAAACGAAATGTAGAAGTGTAATAGTATTTATTACTACTAGTTTCTATAGAAGTTATTTTTTTTCTCACTCATTCATACTACCATTCCCCCCCGGAACCGCCTTCGCATTACTTCGGGGGGGGGGGGGCGTCCTTTACATACTAAACATTCATGCAGCATGCACCCTAAATTTAACTAAGCAAATGCGGTCGCCCCAGTCGGGATTCGATCGCCCCAACGAAGCGACTGCATTTGCTGTGACCTCGAGTGGCCAATGCGTTCTCGCACTAGACCACCAAGGTCCCCTATAGAAGTTATTTGACAATTTAATATGTAACATGTATAGAGACATGGAAATGGTGCCCCAATTGTAATATGCAGGAGGTTACAATTTTATATTTTAATAATATTAATAGCCTCAATTGCAACAGGGTCAATTTACTTTTTGTACTTTATACGTATTTCGACATTTTATTTGTTATTTGCAGAAGTAATTAATGTTGTAAGCATTTTTAGCTATGGCAACATATAGTTATTTGTTTAGAATACACACCAACATATTCAGTTAAAAATTTTAATGGATTAAAAAAGTAAGTTGGGCCAGCGTATTATTTCCGTCGAAGAACATTAAATATGTACATCTTATGTTATTTAGTGCCTCCACAAAGTACCACTCTACATCCATTGAAAGCTATGCTATACTGTACCTTATCAGACCACACCGTAGCACACCACACCATGGCACGCCACATCACGCGACGCAATAAGTGTATGTTTTCTGTTCAAAAACGTTAAATATATCTTATGTTATTTAGTGCCTCCAGAAAGTGCCGCTCTACATCCATTGAAAGCTATGCTATACTGTACTTTATCAGACCACACCGTAAAACACCACACCATGGCACGCCACATCACGCGTCGCAATAAGTGTATGTTTTCCGTTCAAAAACGTTAAATATATCTTCTGTTAATTTAGTGCCTTTAGAGAAAGTGTCACGGTACATCGATTAAAAACGATACTATACTATACTACAACTGTACAATACCAGACCGCACAACACTACAGCGCACCACACCGCATCTTACCACATCAAACACCACGCTAC
The DNA here is from genome assembly GCA_014611495.1 of Limonius californicus. NCBI lineage: Eukaryota > Metazoa > Arthropoda > Insecta > Coleoptera > Elateridae > Limonius > Limonius californicus. Next base: position 14,826 of record JABXWE010028089.1, read on the forward strand.
GTCACGCCACACCACACCATGCCACGCCATGCTGCGCCACGCCTCGCCTCGCCACGCCACGCCATATCACACGATACAATAAGTGTGTTTTTTTCTGGCGAAAAACGTTAAATATATCTTATGTTATTTAGTGCCTCCAGAAAGTGCCACTCTACATCCATTGAAAGCTATGCTATACTGTACCTTATCAGACCACACCGTAGCACACCACACCATGGCACGCCACATCACGCGACGCAATAAGTGTATGTTTTCTGTTCAAAAACGTTAAATATATCTTATGTTATTTAGTGCCTCCAGAAAGTGCCGCTCTACATCCATTGAAAGCTATGCTATACTGTACTTTATCAGACCACACCGTAAAACACCACACCATGGCACGCCACATCACGCGTCGCAATAAGTGTATGTTTTCCGTTCAAAAACGTTAAATATATCTTCTGTTAATTTAGTGCCTTTAGAGAAAGTGTCACGGTACATCGATTAAAAACGATACTATACTATACTACAACTGTACAATACCAGACCGCACAACACTACAGCGCACCACACCGCATCTTACCACATCAAACACCACGCTACGTCACGCCACACCACACCATGCCACGCCATGCTGCGCCACGCCTCGCCTCGCCACGCCACGCCATATCACACGATACAATAAGTGTGTTTTTTTCTGGCGAAAAACGTTAAATATATCTTATGTTATTTAGTGCCTCCAGAAAGTGCCACTCTACATCCATTGAAAGCTATGCTATACTGTACCTTATCAGACCACACCGTAGCACACCACACCATGGCACGCCACATCACGCGACGCAATAAGTGTATGTTTTCTGTTCAAAAACGTTAAATATATCTTATGTTATTTAGTGCCTCCATAAAGTGCCACTCTACATCCATTGAAAGCTATGCTATACTGTACCTTA
>JABXWE010028090.1:0-14398 GCA_014611495.1 Limonius californicus
GCGATGTAATGTGGGATCAAAAGGTTAATGTATTTTATACTAACATTTATTTGATAGCTGACTACTTCGTAAATGTTAGTTCGAAGGTTTCTTCCAAATATTTATGCAGTTAATGTCTACTGCAGTGCACTAAGAATTACTTTAAAATCGGGAAATGCTAATGTGCCGTAAAGATGTATTCATATTTTGAAATTCATTATACACGGTGCGCGCACGGTCATGGGCTGCTACAAACTCCGACTGCTGCGATCCAAATGGGGCCGAGTATGGCTGTTTCTTGTTTGCTTCTTGTCACCGGCACAAAAATTACCAACATCCTCTTCAAACGCAAGATTGTTTGTTTAGCGACCATGTTTGTTTTTTCCATTGTGTAAGCCATTTTTCCCAAAATTATACGATAGATACGCACGCGGCGCAATTGTCCAAATGACAACTAACAAGTAAATGCAACAAACAAAAGCAAATACGTATGCATTTGGAATCGACGTTTACGCGTTGCAAACAAAATATCATAAATGAAACAAAGTCGCTAAAAAATAAAAGCCAATGTATGTTGAAACATAGGACCAATATTAGAACAATTCTAAAACAACCAATAAACAATACTGTGCCAACGCAATAGTTCAGTTTAAACACGCTTGTCTAACAATGCAAAATCAAAGTTAACGCAAAAAAAACGACAACAAAAACTATGTAGAACCAACAACAGCTACCAAATCACCAAAAAATATTTCAAGTTTGCCAAACAACAACAAATTTATCCACAGACTAATTCGAATCTGGGCTTCGAAGGACCAAAAATGTGCCGTAAAGATAACAACAAATACCCAACGGCATATAATACAAAAAGGGGGCAAACTTGAGTATAAACAAAATTAAAATTAATTCAAAGGTGCATTATATTCAACCGAAATGTGTATATAATAGCACTGGTGAATGGTGATATCTGTTGTTTCGTTGGGCTTAATGCCACGCAGGACAACACAAGGAATTATGCACGAAGGAATCGGATAAAGGCTACCATAGCTGACTTACAAGTGCTGGCTTCGAGGAAATGCAGCGTTTTCGATTATTGTTGGTCCGGCACAAAATTTACACACACGCTTCTGTTCACACTTGTTTTTGCAGTGAAAGTCTCTTAACGAACCGATAGCCAGCTCGAGGGTTGGAGGGTGAGCGGGTGGTTAGGACAAAGACGCTAACGTTTAACATATGTTGACCAGGAAAAAGGAATGGTCCAAATTACGAGGACGTAACAGCTAATGTTATGTAAGCTGTATCTAACGATTAAGTTGCAATATTCAGGCCTTCCTTACCTATAGGGCTAATTGGGCTATAGCCCAGGGGCAATATGGATGCAAGTGGCCCTTAAGACCTGCGTATATTAAAGTGCTTGAATTTTTTCAATTTTGGACTCTGTTAATTTAAAATGTTATCAAAATTAAACAAAACCATTTAATCACAACACAACACAGTTATTGAGCGGCAAATCTAATGCACATTCCCCAATATAACAAACAGCTATACGATTATATATTTCAGTATTGTTTACACCAATTGTAGTGCGGAAAGATAAGTTTCTACTTTGAAACGAATTAAAAATTATTTGCGGTCATCGTTAAAACAATCAAAATTAAATAATTTAAATATTCTATCCACAGCATACGATATGGAAAGGATACATCATAATGAAATTATAAATAGATTTCCAGGAAAATATATGCCGCAAAAAAATTTATAATTAAATTTTTTAAGTTGCTTTCTATCGGGTGTATTTTTATAAATACAAATAAACTACCTTTACTATATTTAAATACCGTTTAACTTAAAAGAAATTGCAATGTCGATAAATTTGAGTTGTTTAATGCATTATAGATATGCATTATTTAATTATTGCTCAATCCAATGTGATTAAGGTGCCAACTTTTTCACGCCAGGGCGTTCTAACTTGCTAAGACGGTCCTGACAATACTTCTTGTCTTTTAAGCATTTTCTAGCCAGTGCTGCTATTGTGTGCACAATGATGTACTCCAGATATAGAGTATTTACAGTTTAACAGATGCGCACAGTAGCTTACACTAATCATTGAGTACGTAAACACTACACGCTTCTATTTCTTGGAACTGTGCTTAATTAAGATAACAAGAATTGTAAATATGCAACAAAACAAAGTTTCAACAACTGCTTCATCAGAGAAGTTAAAATTCAAATAATAATATGTGTATTTTATTTAGAAATGGTATTTTACACTTAAACAATATATATTGTGTATTCATGCCAATGTATTTTAATTCATATGAGATAAACATATATGTATACTTAAATAATGGAATCTATGGACAGCCTAAAATAAGTTTTGTTTTTTTACAAATAATGAAGTTGGCGAAGTACTATCTCAAAAAATGTTAACAAAAGAAACATTTTAAAGTAAATCTTAAAGTTCCAAGGGATTACATTTTATACGTACGTAGTTGACTAGATGACAACAGGATTTCCACATTTTTGGAGATAAGTAAAATTATCCTTGAATTATTATATAATAAAATACCGTTCTGTCCTCAGCTAGTGGCGAAACTATCTGCTTGGCCTGTTCAATTTTAAATGGTCTTTTAAAATTACTTAGTTCGTTATGCACAATGCAAGCTGTCAATCATTTGTGCAGTTAGTCTCGCCACTGGGATATGAAACAATTATATCTCGTTTTTTAAACAACTTCTATGTGCGTAATATTTCAAAATCTCCTCAAATTCAAGTTTTATTAGTACAATCAAGACTGTAGGAATTAAGCTGAAAGAAAGATAAATTAAGTTCCACGAATAATTTTGAATTACCAACTTCATCGCGTATTTTTAAGTTTTAATGTTGTTATCTCTGCCCATTAAAATGTATAAAATCAAGCTAATGCAAATTTATTGCCCTGATTTCGTAACTATATGGTAATAAGAGGAATAATTTATTAATATAACGATGTAAGCTGCACAAGACCAAAAAAAAGACCATCTAGCGTTGGTGTTGCGCAGTAAGTACTAGATTTTTATTTTATGCGGAAAATGTGATACTACTAGCAGTTTTCGAAAATAATAAAGAAATCTCACAAGGTGCAAGAAACTATTTCCATTTCCTATACAACTTTAAACTATTATTAAGCAAGAGGCTCTCCTATTTTTTATTTTACAGGGCAATACCAATTCCCGTGAAAAAACAAAAGTCAGGTACTATATTGGCAATATGTAATAAATACTTGTTCATACATGAAGCATCTAAACGTGATTACGTGACCTGGAATTGGTTTGTTGTTCGTGAAAGGAAATTTAAAAATAATGCTGGCAGCGCAGTTTTATTACAATTCAGAGAGCTTTTCAATGTATTTCTGCTGAAGGTTTCCTTTAGTTATTTCAAGCCATTTACAGCTTTAAATGCCTACATATTGTGTACAGACGTATAATAATTATATTCCAGAATCGCTTATGTCTTAAACTTATTTTCAGGGGCACCCCAACCCAATACAGTTGACAACTTTTTTAACGGGGATCAGGTAAATATTTAGAATATTTTGGTAAGAAGCGTAATACATGATATCTATATACAGAACTTAAGGTTTTATTTGAAATTTCGTTTTACGCAATACGGTTTTTATTATGAAGGTTAAATGTTAAGTCTTATTGCATAAAAAAGTATAGATAAATATTTGAGTAGTTGAGAGCGTGCGGTGTTTATGGAGGGGCTTGCATGAAAAACAGTCAGCAACTGAGTGTATACTTATACAATGAAAATGGTTTCATGAATCGTTAACAAATCAAGAAGGTCATATCAGTCAGTGTTTCCTTGCACTCTAGCTAGAGAAATACCAAACGGAAAGTTTCCGTGATCATTGTATACTACAATTTAGTAATTAATTAAATTGTCAATTTCAATCTAAAATCGTTGTGCAGGAAATAATATTCACATCAGTCACATTAAATTTTCCAGAAATTAATATGGACAGTTAAAATTCTCTGTAGTAGTTTTTCCAAGAAGGAGGGTGGTCAAGTAGTTAGATAGTTTTGAGTTCTACATCAGCAAAATTCTATTCTATTGTGAGACTTTTTACACATACAGAAAGACTTCTCATTGCTCTTTTATATTCTCTGCTAAACTATAATTTATGTCTACTCATATAAACTTATCTATATACAGTAGACACGCGATAACGTGAACATCGGATAACGTGAACATCGGATAACGTGAACATCCGGCTAACGTAAATAACATTGTTATTGCATTGACAACCGTATAACGTGAACACATAAACCCCCCCAAACGTGAACATTATATATGTATGTGTCGCAGGAAAATGGTTATTTTAGGAAAATAGCTATTTCCTAGATAAATACTGTGCCTAGCCAAATGTCTTTATCACTTATTCAGTTGGTATTTGACTAGGAAAATACTATTTTACTAGGCAAATAGTATCTGCCTAAATGTTTTTTAGGAAAATGGAAATGAATTGATTGTTGGAAAACAGGAATACGTAACAGTGGATCATTCACATTAGACTATAATAATTTAATTTGTATAAACGAATTACAGCAAGGATAGGAAAGGGAACTAAAATGTATTATTTTTGGCAGTAAAAAATACAGAAATATATGTAACCCAAAATAGTATAAAGTATTAAGTATTAAGTAAAGTAGTATAAAGTAGTATAAATATATTTTCACATTTCTTTTTTAAATTGTGAAGCATTTTATCTCTTCCCCCGTGCCCTGTTGCTTTGTGTTGTTTCTCAATTTTATCGAAAAACTCTTCAATCGGTGTAACATAAATAATATCGTCATCTACAGATTTTTGTTTTAAAATATCTTTAGATACGTTGGATATCTCCAAAAGATCATATTTTCCGCCATAATATTTTTCGTTGGCCGACAGGTTCTGAATATTGTTCTGTTTTTTTTTTGGTAACTCTAAAACACCAATAATTTTTTGCAAACCCCATGTTTTGTAATTTTTGTATTTTCGTATTTTGCATTCACCCGCAAATAAAATTCGTTTTTATCTACCATATCACTCTATAAATAAAGAAAAAACTGTTTTCAGTTTCAATATAAAACGATTGTAAGACTCGCTCAAACCAACTGTGAATTGTAAACAATTAACAACTGAATTGTGAATTGTTTACAACACTTGCAATAATAAATTAAATGTGTGTTTAATACGTTGTACAGATAACTTTGGTGTTTATTAAGAAGAGGACAATATCAACATAATAATTAAATATTTACTTACATAGCTTTGGAAAACAGATTATGTCAATGGTTTCTGAATCAGAGAAATAAAAATCTCATGGTGACAGAAGAAAAGTTAAAGCAAAAAGCCAAACCTTTACATTTTAAATTAAAGGAAAAGGAGACGTCAATGCAAGTGAGGGTTGGTTGCAAAAAATTAAACGTCGTTGTGGGATCCGATTTTTAAAAACTTCTGAAGAAAAACTCTCATCACAGCCAGAACTTGTAGATCCGTTTAAATTAAATTTAAAGAACATACTTGAAGAACTAGGTTTCGCAAAAGAACAACTTTATAATGCCGGCGAAACAGGGTTGTATTGGAAACTGTTACCTAACAAAACATTTGTTTCATCAATGGAGAAAACAGCACCCGGGCGAAAGACTGAGAAGCAACGAATCACATTTTTAGCTTGTACTAATGCTACTGGAAACCATAAATTAAAACCGTTGGTCATTGGTAAAGCTAAGACGCTACGACCATTTAAGAACTTTGCATGCCCTGTAGATTACGAACATTTCAAATCAGCATGGATGACTGCAGTCATTTTCAAAAACTGGTTTAATTATTGATTTGTGCCACAGCTATGTTTTTAACACTTTTAGAGAATAACAATGCGCAATTCCAAACATAAGTACATCATTTTCTACTCCTCGTAGGTTAAATGTTTCTTAAAAAATGAAGGACTCCCAATAAAAGCCTAACTTCTTTTGGATAATGCTCCCTCGCATCCTCCAGAAGCAGAATTAAAAAGCGAAGATGGGCAAATAATTACGATGTATCTACCACCAAATGTTACCTCCCTTATCCAGCCAATGGATCAAAATGTAACAAGACTTGCCAAGTTGTATTATCGAAACAGCGTTCTTGCTAAGTATAGTTGCAAATGACTCCAATATTGGTGAGACCTTCAAAGATGCTGTGGTCAACCTTACAGCGGCATGGAATCGACTCGATGCACAAGTGATTAGCAAATGTTGGAAAAGCATTTTGAAAATTTCTGCTGCAGATCAATATGAATCGACACTTTCTGTACTAAAACAACGCTGGAATCCAATACAACCACTGGTTCCGTTTCTGAAGCAGTACTGCTGAATGCAATACAATCACAGGTATTTGTATCAGATGTCGTTTTTTACTAATTTGTTATCACACATAATCTTTACTTGTAGACTACTTTTAAAAAATCTGATGTGGTAGGGTGGATTAATGTAGATGAGCATTTCGAGGTGGAGTATAGAGGATGATACTGAAGTTGACGAAGATTTAGAACAACCTGAAAAGATCGATGTAGTATCTCCAAGCAGTGCAATAAATGCACTTAATACTGTAATTCAGTGGGCGGAAGTAAACGCGGTCGACTATAGTGACATACCCATTTAAAAAAAAATAATAGAGAAGGCAGTTCTGTGAAAAATTGAAACAAAAATGTCTTACACTGCTGTTAAGCAAAATTACTAATTACGAAAGCATTTAAACTACCATCCCCCAACGTGAACAAATCGCAAACATGAACACGCCTGGTTCTATTTTGTTCATGTTATCGAATGTCTGCTATATTATATTAGTTGATACGTAATAAAAGGTACCATTTCATTAAATACATTGTTGATACTTTATGATGTTTATTAAAGATGTTATCAAACATTTCAGTGTCGAAGTAAACTTTTTCCACGCAGGACTAGGTTTATGTTTGTTTCTATTGTAAGGATCCGCCCCGGACCGCTTTTATTTTTGAATATTTCTAGCGTTATAGTAATTGAATTGAAATTATTTTAGTTAGTTATTGAATTCGCGTTTCCGTTTGTTTGTCGTAGTAAGATTACGCAATCTTAGGTCATTTCTTCGCGGTCTTCAGTTTGAGGGTCAATATGTTTATAAACAGATTTTGTATTCACATATCTTAGCTCAGCAATTGTTTTGTAATTTAGTTACGTAATTTTATGAACTTGCACTATTTAGAATCTCTTGTAATTTATTGCATGGTTCTACGTTCTTGTGAATTAAGCTTGCCGACTTGGAAGATTTTGCAGCAGTTCTATTTAATTTCCCAGAACTATTAAATTATTTGGCTTAAATTTCAAGGTTCAGTTGGGGAACATATTTTTCAAGAAGTCGTAAATTTGTTTTGGTCACGTAGTTTCTTGCTATAAATAGGGACGAACTGTTGAAAGAAGGACAATTACTTTATAGCATCGAAGCACATCATTTTCAATATCACCCACGCATTTTGAAAATAGTCTCAACTATTGCTCTGCGAGATTTTACTATGCGAATTAATCCATTTCCTTTCCCCGCCTTCAGTAGAGCGCTCTGGCTTGACCGGCGCCCCTGTAGGATTTTCCTGCGACGATACATCCTTTCCGCGCCTTCAGTAGAGCGCTCTGGCTTGACCGGCGCCCCTGTAGGATTTTCCACCAGGTCACAATCCTTCCTATTTCCTCTAGGTGTGCTGAGAGCAATAATCAAAAGAGAGGGGGGATTTCCTTAACTCCGACAAGCTAATTTACAAGATATATTACCCTGACTAGGTTTTCTGCAGTTTCCCTAGTCTGTACAGGTGAATACCGAGGGTAAAGAATGACAAGTCGGCCTGCAGCCGCAGTTTTGGCCTTGACATGGGTTTTACACAATAAATGTTTTAAACCTCTACAGCGTTTTATTTATCAAGTTCAGCTACTTAGATTTCGAACCTGTTACTACATAAAAAAGAATAAGAAACACAACATAACGTACATCATCTATAGGGTCCTTCCGAGACGTTACACTATAGATATTAAGTATCCTGGGATATTTGTCATACCACGTTTTAATGTAGTGTTATATAGCTCAATTTGATCTAACGATTAACTATTATTTCTTGACGAAAATAGCGCAATACTGTTGTAATAACCGGTACAGAATTATTTTCTGTTTTATTCGAAATGATATTCTACAATTAAAATTCTTATTTTTAATTTGAGTTTCATAATTTTATAAACAAATAACTAAGTTGTAACAAAATGTAAGTACATCAGCGTATTTGAAGAACTCTTCAAATACGCTCGAAGTGCATGTTGATTACGTAAATATTAATTAGTTTGGAATAAGATCCCGAGTTCCTGATGTTCTCAAGATGAAATAAGCTGTTGTTATGCAAGGTTAGTGCATCTGACCATGCAGTAATTCCACTGTAAAGTATACAATTCAAATTTCTTTCTAAAGCTAAATCTGTATTGGTATGATACATGTAAATATACCCGTGTGATGGTCTCGCGTGGGAAGGCACATGGAAGAGATACGAAATTAATATATATATAGGTATATATATATATATATATTGCTATGAATTATTTTTATAAATAAAAATTTACAAGCCCCACGTTAACAAGCCATATTTATATGCTATGAATTATCTTAATAGATAATTATTAAACTCAAAAGCCCCACGTTGGCTTGCGTCATATTTGTATGCTATGTAACTTGTCTTTAAATATAAATAAACAAATAACTAAATGAATTTTCTTTACTTCGGCTGGCTCAAAATTAAATTATATACGTTGGTTACGCCAATAACATAAATGAAATGAAATATTATTATCTACACAAATAAATCAATTCTTAATTTCCCAGCATATAAAAAACCATAAATATCTCAGAGTAACAGTTCGTGACCTCGCTACAGATAGTTATAAAATTATAATAATAAAAGCTTACGAAAATATAAGTATTAAACAATTGTGGACTTGTGGACATTCAAAATCTGCAACTGTTGCTCGAATTCTCGTACTGTTGACTCATTTCTACTGCAATCGTCCGGCTGGATCCATGATCGTAGACAAACAACTCAACCTTTTGTGAAGTGGTTAGAATTTTTCAGATTATACTTTAATCTTTCAGTATAATCTCATAACTTATTACAGGTAAGTTAACTTTTCCTTATAATGAAGTAAAGAATTCACTTTTAATTTTATATTCTTTAGCTTTTCAGGAATGTTGGAATAATAACACAATTTGAACTTCCAATTCAAAGTTAGTTTTATATTTTAATAATTAAACACTTTATATCCTTTAACTTTGAAATTATATAAACAACTTTTAGAAATAACATTAACCTCACAAATAATTATGTAAATAAAATTGTAGACACACTCACAATTAGCAAACTTCAACCTTAATGACTTAATATTTTAAATTTAGAGCACACAAAAATACGTGGTTCCACTTTGAGTGACAATAACACACTAAAATCCAAAATTGACCCATTTTGGCAACTTTACGCATAACTCAAATTAAAATGGACCAATGAAAATTTAATTATTAATCTTCTTGATCATCATATGTTTTAAAATATAAATTTTCAAAATCCTAGATAACTAAATTATAAATTAATAAACAAAATTCATATTTGTAATCTATACAAATTTAAAAAACTTTTGATACTAAATTCATCAAAATGCAAGACAAAAAATTTACATTTGGTTAAATATTCAAATTTAGACAAAATACATCAAATGAGCCATAAAATTATGAAAAACAATAACAAAATCTTACAATACAATTAAATACACCCAAACACATCCTCCACAAGTACTAATAACAATGTAAATAACCAAAATTCAATTATAACCTCACAAACAATACATCCCTCTAATTTCCATAATTTACAAATAAATAACATAATTCAAATAAACAAAATTGCTTCAATACTTTCCCCATACAACAGATAAACTAATTAAAACAGTAGTAACATTTTGGAATTCAAATTAAACTCGATACACACATATTTACAAAAATATAAAACAATAATAATACCAAAATTTTATCTTCTAGGGCTCCCTCACTTGCCCAAAACAACCAAAGCAACGCCTACTTCACACTTAGACGTTCATATCCTCATTTCATAAGGAGTATGCACTCCAACTTCACTTAAGTCACCAACAAACAACATTGTAACATCATCCGAAGATCGTAAACTACCTTTTACTCTTATTAGGTATACATTTGTCATTTTTAATCATCATAACTTCTCAAATAACCTTCCATACATGATAATGAAACTAATTACAAACAATTTTAGAAAAATCAAGCTTCCCATCATGAAAATAGTATCCTTTTACATATACGTAAGGCATTACGAAGCCAAAAATCACATCATATCAGGGTTATTTAGTAAGATTAACATAGTTTAAGTATGGTTTAGGATAACATATAAATATAGGGTAAATATCATAGCAATATATATATATATATATATATATGTAGGGGTTTAGTAGAGCAGCCCTCTTATAGTGTTTGTTCGTATTAAATTTATCATTGTTTAAACATTTTTAACCTGAATCAATACTGCAAAGTAAACCGCTTTTATTTCTTCTGGAGGCCTACTTAACCGCAGTAAGGAGAAACAAATAATACATATTTTTCGAAACAACTTTCGCATAGTTTGTATAATCAATATACGCGAGGCAACTTCAGGCATCTTCGTTTGTATACCATGATTTTATCGTTAGTACATATCTGTAATGCATAGAGTTGTAACTGTATATTGACTGTGGATAGTTAGTATAGCTAAAATATGTGCAATAAGATAGAAGGAATATGATCAGTTTCAATAAGACACAGATCACTAACTGTTTAGTTCTGTATCTGTAAGTCTACTAATGTGCAGAATATATTTAGAAATGACGTGCAATTGCAAATCATTGTTAGTAATAAATCTAATGAACAATATCTAAATAAATATGCATGCACAAAAAACATATCATGAACTGTCAACAATTGTGCTTATCACTAGGAGGCCTCATAAAACATCTTGTTACGTTGATTTAATACCATGCAATATACAGCGCGATAGCAACAAGTAGGAAATTAACGTCAAGCACAATTTCACTTTTAGTTTTAATCTAGGTCGACTGTGCAAAGCTTAGAAGTTTCTATGTCTAGATTGGCATTCGAATTTACCAAGAAGGTCTCTACAACTACTTACTGCCAAGGGCTAACAGCTAAAATGTCTTGGTTGTCCCTTGTCATGCTTGTTACAAATGAGAGACCGTTGAGAAAGGGTCGCTTAAGGTTGCTGCTACGTAGCCGTTTGATTATAAGGCTTAGTTCAAGCGGCCATGGTTTTATACCAAACTTTAACATTTTTTTATTTATACATCTGGCTAATTTAATATGGTCCCGTTTGTCAGCTGATTTATAAGAGTATCTTTAGAAATATTAGATTGATTAATAATTAAACATTTTATACATTCACATATGGAACTATAAAATAATGAGAAAAGAAAGTGTACAAAGAAGGTATTGGAAAAGGTTTTCAAGTTGTTGCTACTATCGTAGCTGTAGTGCGGTTTACAGAAATCCTATCACTGAGAACATTAATTCAATTTGCGTTTGGTACAAACTGCTTCGATATCTGTATGGCAATCAGGTTATGCAGTCTTGCTCATTAAACATTAACATTAAACATTTTCCAACAATTGCTTACTATTGTCTTTTGTTTATCTTGCAATAAGTGTACCTGATGAAAAATGTTGCCAGTGACAAAAATAAATGTTTATCGTGATTGTTCTTGAAATTTTTATTATGCAAATGTATGATATTTATACATGGCTATATAGAGAATAAATCGCGCTAACTGGTCAGGCCATAAAAAGTATAGGTTGCAATGCAAAAAAATGTCGATGACATCATAGCTAAAACATATAACAACCGAAAAAAAAATTAAGAACGTCAAATTGTGGCAAATAACTTGATAGGAAACTTTTGTTAGAAACTTTCTTACGTAAAGTTATTATTTAAGGCTGTAGCATCGAGGTTCCTTACTTTTTATGCACCCTGTATATTACAATTAACTGAAAATTACAGAATCGTCAGATATGCAGTTGTAATATGTTAACTGTGCAATATTTCCAAAATTTAACTTCTTACATAACTTTTTGAATGATTGAGTCATCTTGTGTTGTTTTTACGGCAAAACATAAAAAAGGCAAGTAATAATCTGTCGATAAAGTCTCATTTTCGGCTGGAGAAGTGGCTTTCTGTGCAGCTCTAATTATATTTCCATAACATAAAATTGAAAATTTGACAAAATGTACTGATAAAAACCTACTGATAGTAAAACCTTGTTTAAAATACGTAACATTTAGATAAATCATGTACTCTCTGCTTTCGCACAATTTGCATACGTTGCACAAATCACCAGTGACTGGCAGTAATACGTATAAACAAGATAACACTTAAAGCAGCTGTAACGCCAAGGTTACCGTAAAACTTCGGCAACGCCGGCGGATCTCACGTTGAGTTACCAGTTTCCCGATATACAAACATGGATCTCGACTTTATCTATGCTGTTACGGATCTCGCATCGTTATTTATTTATCACGTACATTTAAATCGCAAAATTGTTTCCCCTCTAAAGGGGTGGGTCTTGAGTTGTTAATTATAAAGCCATTAATAAGAAATATACTCTAATACCCATTTTCCTTATGGCGGATCTCAGGTTGTCCTAAATTTGTTCGGATCTCAGCTTGTTACAAAAACAGATATATATATATATATATATATACATATATATTGTCATAAACGTTCGGGCCAAAGAAGTGGCCCCACGTTTACAGCGTCATTTTCTGACATAATTGATAAAAGGTCCACATTGGGACTGACATTAATAAATTAATTTTTAAAAATTGACACTTACAGAATATTTTATTTTGACAAATAATTTTATTACTCAGAATTTTGAAAAAAATGTATGAAACCAAAGTTTATAATACTCAATACAACTTGCCAAAGACAAAACGCTAGCTAATAATTTAGTCGAAGAGCTTAGAGACTAATCTCTTTTGAGTCGGTTCACTTTTAAAAAGGTAACTTTAATGATTCATATTAAAAATAAACAATATGTGCAATTACCAGCTCACACAAGGATTACCACACTGGAAACAATTCCTTCGCCCTGCTACAGCCGACCTAAATATATTGAAGACAACAATACATGCACAAGGTACCTTCAGCAGCTTTTCAGAGGTTCTCTGCGCTCCGTACTCCAATCTCTCCTCCCCGATCTTAAAACAGGATACTCCAGATAATTTGTTTATTAAACGACATTTTCATTCACAAAAAAGGTTTTACTAAATATGCAGCTTTTCTATTATTACAATTCTTCTAAATATCTACAATTCAAGAAGTATTTTTCTTACAGATTTTTCAAATATTATTCTACTTTTTCAATTATTTTTCTACCATTATCAATAACAAAAACAACAGCTAAATTACCAAGGAAAATTTTAACACCAGGATACTACTTTTCAAAATAAATAAATTGTAACTTTGTCAAATATAAAAACATTTTGATATTAATATAATTTTTTTATAAGCACGACGAAAAACCAAATATAAACCAAGTCAATCGAATAACCTCACAAGTAATGAAACACTTGACTAAAAACACTTTAACCCGCATGTTCCAACACAAATTCCCACACTATTTCGGTTCGCTTAAAAACTCCCACCATAGTACTCCAAATATCTATCAATGTATTAGGTTCCTGCATTCCATCCAAATCCTTGTATATTTTAACTCCAATAGGATAAATATCATAAATGAGAGGGTTGTTAGGGTAATAGATAAACAAGGGTGAAAAATAATTATTCAAGTTTTAATATTTGAATCAGGCGGAGGTGTGATCGGGCTTCACCCAGAAAATCACACCCGAGCAAGGAAATTATATTAAATCTACATACAACTATTCATATTTGGCGTTTAACGTTTTGGTCGATGTAATATTTGTTCAATTAAATGAAGTTATGGAATTGGCTGTTTTATTGAAGTATATGAGTATATTCTGAAGTATAGAAACATAAAGGAAGCCACGAAACCCTGAGATAAGAAGTTAAAGCCGAGGTATTACTGCAAGGTGAGAGATCATTGATTTATGAGTTGAAAATCACTAGTACAATTACCGAAGGGAGCTGTACATAGCAACTTTTTGACGCATTCAACGTGGGGCTGTAATTATAATGGTGCTGGTGATTTAAAACATAGTAACATTTTGATGTCCGGAGGTGGGCAAGATAATTTTTGGCATTGTCAACGTGTGATAACATAACTGTTGGACGTTTGAGACGTGGGGTGAAAGCAAGCGAGTGTGATAGG
>JABXWE010028091.1:0-13249 GCA_014611495.1 Limonius californicus
GTTAATTCTTCTTAATTTGCTGCAAGAAATAAATATAGGACAACAAAGAATGGCGTGGAATATGCTCTGTATACATATGTACGATTAGAGTTCAGAATTCTCGTGTAAAAAGAACAGCAATATGTATTTGGTATGTGTTACGACAACATTTAAATTATAGTTATTATTTTATTTATAATGAAATCATTATTATATCTAAGTTTTATAAACCAATATTGAGCAGAAATAGGCGGACGTTAAATGAACAAACAAGGTCCACTGGCAACATTGCCTGCTTTCAAAAAACATAACCTCCATCAAGAAAAACTAACATAACCCAACTTAATTAATTGAGAAATTTCAATGATACCACACATTCCCCCAGATTTCCATAGCCTGTTGGATGGCAAATCAATCGTGAATAGATTATATAATCTCCATAGGCTCAATTTTGTAGCACATTTGTTATGAATCATTTGTGCCACGCACTACACAAGATTGTGTTTTCTTGTTTCAAAGATGTTTGCGTCAAACTGTATTGAATTATCTATCCACAGTCACAAACAGTGTTTATCACTAAGTTCATTGTTTTAGCAACTCTTTTGTCTATTCACCATACTTACTCATTCGTTATTAGGACCATCATTAAACAGATGCCGAGACTGCAAAACAAAGATGTTTGTTTACTGAGAAGTTCAATGAAACATTTCAGTGTATGTTTTGAAAGAATTAATTAGCCTTAATCATACAGTCCAATAAAAATGAGTAGGAAATAATAAAGGTATTTACGTATGTACCTACCTATGAATAATTTCGAGACTTTTTCAACTGTTTGTTTTCAGTTATCCTCTTATCTGTTTTTTAACAAACTTCTTGCATATTAGTTTATTGATAATCATTTGCCAATAGGTATCTATCATTAACTAACTGTAAATCGAACCACAATCAAACATGATTGATAAAAAATGCTAATCAGCTATGATTCATTAAGTGATACAGCATCAATTAAATAAACCGCTTTTGTAATTGCCTCTAAAGAGTGAGCGGATTTAACATCCAAAACGAATTTCGTGAACGGTGAGAGACAAAGATTCGATTCAACGAGATGAACATCGCGAAGACTACTACAGACAATATTCAAAACGGTTAATTTTCTTTCATTTTAAGTACAGACTATCAATTAAAATTTGTTTTATTTTCTGCGTGTAATTTTATTCTAAAAGCAAATATTTTAATTGATATACTATGATTATAATGAACGGTTTTGCATTTCAAGTTTAACATTATACTTAAGGCGCTTTCGAGGAAGGCCCATTTATCATCCAAAGAAGCTCCTTTTTTAACTATTCTCAAGAATAAATTTGGAGTGTTTGTTTTCGCAATTAATATAGTTATTGATGAAAAACGGTTCATATAGTATTAAAATTCGAAAAGCCCGGAGTTTGTTCTTATATTTGCTGCTTGTAATTGAATATAATCAATTTGCTTTATGTGTAAACAAACATGGATGGCTGTATAAGATTTTAGCTATGGGGCATTTCCATTCCTCGCAAGGGTATACCTCGCTTTCTGGTTTCCCAATTCACAGAATCATTTCATTAAATTCTTTCCCAGTGAAAGAGCAGTTCATCAACCCCTCCGCACCCCCTCATATTCAATGGATAAAACTCGTATTCGAATTTCCGGCGCTTTTTGAATATGAGAATGCAGCGCACATTTATTCCTCAATATTTCGCTCGATTTACAGGTACGAAATTAGTCGTTTTTATCAAATGGTCAACAATTTCAGCAAAATAAAATTTTAAATAAAAAAATTCTATGCTATTGCAACGGATTAATATTCGTGCCGATGATGACATCCTACCGTATATCCTGCAATCCGATATTAAGTTATTCGTGGCGGTTAAAAAAGGAGTAAAATGTATTGATTTTATAATATAAGATAAGATCCAGAATACAACAGTTTTTCCTAAGTCTAATTTTGTACTCTGTGGCACTTTCTCATTATACAATAACGATAATAGATATTTATGAAACATAATAAACCATTGAAAATGTTTGAAACAAAAGTAAAAATTGTAGCTTCTTATACGTTCAATCGTTTTCCGTCCTTAATAATACTTTAAAAGTTTAAATGATGTATTTTCGGGATATTTTTATCTAAACACTGACGTATACAAATGATTTCTGTTCAACTGTTTTTGGTTTATAACGTCATGCAAAATATTTATAAACGGAAGAATTGTTCAACCATTATATAGAGTTTTCTTGTTCTTTGTTGTACTCTGAAAATATTGTTGGACTGTAGAATACATTTTGGCATACAGTTTTAGTTTAACATTAATTTCGCCATAGAGAAAAATCCGCATACTATCAATATGGTTACATTTGTGGATTCTATAATTTTAAGGTAGTTTTAAACTTTCCACGACTATTACTAGTATGAATAAGGGAGGACAGTTTGAACATTAATTTCGCTAATATTATTTTGTTATGTATATACATTCAGGGTTAATTTAATTTTTATTTTCGATTTTTTAGTTTACCGTTAGGCAGCATTTTCCTAAAAGCAACAATCAGCCCCACACACTTCTTACTTTCGTTTTGATGGCAGTCATACAGGAGAAACTTAATTCCCACAAATATGATGTAGCAAATGGCACCAAATTCTTTATAGCTTTGTCCGCAAGCTCGGGGAATTCTTGCATTCTTTTGGTCCGAAATTGGTACAATCTACGCTCTGGGAAAATAAGTCTAGTTCCAAGATTCCATCACATGATATTTCAGTAAGTTTTTTCATGTTTGTCGAAATTTCACCTTGTTCAACAGAATTGGCTAAAAACGTATCCATCTGTGACTGTCATAACTGAATATCTTTGGGGAAATAGTCAATGAGCTGTTGTTTTAAATTGTGCAAACTAACTTGCATATCTGCAAACACATGCTCACAATTTATCATGTTATCCTCCTTAATTAAGTCTTCCATGAGTTCTTGAACGCACTGGAACAAATCAAATTTATCTTTTCCAATTCAAGTCGACTAGAAATCAGAGTGTTTAAGTGCTCGAAAATAAGCCTAAAAAGCCAAAGGGAATTGGAAAATATGTTCTCATATTCAGGTTTCTTATCTTGCAGATACCTACATCAAAAGTTTCGCTTTTAACTGGAAACCCCTTTTCAAGACGTTACCGATAGAAAGCCATTTTACTTGTGTGATAAAAGATTTGCGGATGAAGAATCCATGTCTACACAAATTTTTCGAAAAATACGAGTCTGCAATGCTTTTCCCTTGGTGGAATTAACCATATTTTTCAAAAATCCATTTCAGAAGGCGAAGCCTTTGATGCGAGAGATTCTCGATGTAAAGAAAAACGTGTAATCATGTAGCATTATCTCTTTTAATCTGACAATAAGACCAAATCGATGTCCTGTCATAGCCTTAGCGCCATCGGTGCATATATCAAGGCATTTTGCCCAGTTAATCTCGCATTTTGCATGAAAGTGTCGAATAAACAGTTTCCTCTAATGGAGTACAAAATAAAATATCTTCTGTAATTCCACGACCAGCATTGTATCGTGATTCCTCCATCTGTAATGAGAAGTACGTGCACTTTTTAATATTTTAACTTGTGGAAGAATATCGTCTGCCATATCCCTAATTATTTTTTAGATCGTGATCACTATGGTAGAGTAGATCAACAACCCCCCCCCCTTAAGGGGGAGGCCCTTGCCCAACAATGGGATGATGAGGGCTAATTAAAAAAAATTATTAGAGAGGGGTACTGCTTTCAGCTTCTCAGCCTCTTTTTCACCAATCATTATTTGCACCATTTCAATAGCTACTGGTAAAATCAGATCATCAGCAATTGTATGTGGCTTATTAGTTTTTGCAATACGAAATATAACTCGATAACTTGATAGTAGTGCTTTTTTATTAGTGATTGCTGATGTAAAAGTGGCTTGCTTCTTTCTGGAAGGAGTTAACTTTCTTTCAAATAATTCCACAGGATTTTCTTTTACGTCTTGATGTTTGTATTTAAATGTCGAAATAGCTTTGATGACTTCATACTTTCCTTTGACAACACTTCTCGATGAAGTACGCACTGGGGTGTGGGGAAATATCGGTATAACCATATTTCAGATAATCATCGCTGTGCAATCTATTTTTCTTAGAATTCTGGTCGCTGCCCGACGCGGAAGGTTCTATCGGCAGTTTTAAAAATGTATCCATCTTTTAGAAAAAGAGTACAGCTCGTACTTAATTTTATCGATTTATTGCACTCAACACACAGTCCGCAGTACAGCACACAATTTTGAAATGATAACTAATGTCATCGCGGTCCGCTTCTTATACAGAGTGGTCCTGAACTAGTTCCTCAAACTTTGGGAGCGTATTCTCCACACCAAACAAAGAAAAGAAATTCATATAAACTATATTCCTAAAATGCTTCGTTACGGAGTTAGAGCATTCTAAAGTGAGATTTGTCTCAAGTCTCAAGTGGGAGGTTTAGGTACTGTTTTCCACAATATCTTTTAAATTATTTTGTTCTTATTTTTGACAAAACTTATTCATTGTGCAAAAGTGCCCAAAAAAAGTATCCTTGTTAAACGTAGATAAACTCAATCGCTTTCGAGATAATTCAATTGTTATGAAAACTCCAGTTGCCGTGATAAATTGGAAATTTTGTACTATATGGATTAAGTCGTAGAAAAGATTCAGGACAAGACAAACTCATGTGAATATTTATTTGCAAACGCTTAGAATTCAAGGTACAACCTATTTAGTGTTAATAAGTAAGATTATGTTTAGATAAAACATTTGTTGGGTTGTACCTTGTAAACTACACGTTTGCAAGCAAATGTTTATATGAGATTTTTATTGTTTTGTTGTCCTGAATCTATGCTACGAATTTAATCCATACTGTACAAAATTCCCAAATTGTCACGGCAACTGGATTTTTCATAATAATTGAATTATCTCGAAAGCGATTGAGTTTATTTACTTTTAACAAGAGGACCGTTTTTGGGTACTCGTGTACAACGAATAAGACTATTTGGTCAAAAATAACTGATCGGACAAATCTCACTTTGGAATGCTGTAACGAAGCATTTTTGACTAAGGATTATACGAATTTTATTTCCTATTTTGGTGTGGAGAACTCGCTCCTAAATTTTGACCAACTACTTTGAGGACCACCCTGTATAAAGCTAAATGGATTTTCTAGATAATTCTAGTGTCATCTAGCGCCCACCCGAATATGGTGGAAATCTCCAGAAACACCGAGAACAAATAAATAAATTGCGCTACTTGGTAATAGATGGCGTCAGTTGGCCGTTTAGCCGCTGACTCTGAATGAATTTGAGTACTACAAGAGGGGGATCGCGAGAAAAAATTGGGTAAAACGGGGCCGCGCTTTAAAAAACTTTGCCTTGGAGGAATGTTAGATTTTGAGAATTACCAGTAGTATAAAGTAAATGCCTACAGATAATATTTTATTTTAAAAATAGACTGCTTGTCGAGCAAACGGTACGGCGAGCAAACGGTAGCAAGCAAGTGGGTGGACACCTCTGTACATACAGAAGAACGTCCTGAAACAGTTTTGTTAAAATTGTTTTGGAATTCCCCAGATTGGCAAAGTTCATAGTAAGGGTGTACAATGGGCCAAATGTGGCCTAAGTGCTTAGAGATTCTTGGAAAACCGCATCCTAGATCTCGCTCTTTCAAAGCAAGCAAGCAAGCAAGGGTGTACAAAAAGCCAATGAGGGGTGCAATGATTAGAGATGCTTGGAAAACCGCGTCCTAGATCTCGCCCTTTCAAATCAACAATCAACATGAATATTAACGGTAGGACTTATTGTATTTTACCCATATTAAATATAAAAATTCAAATACCTGTTAGTTGTGAATACACAATTCTACTATAATGGTGTTACAGGGTTCTAGAATTTTATTGGTTATATCGGAAGTTGTTAGAAAAGAAGAAAGAAAGGGAAAATTTACATTTCAATAAAATTGAATAATATGAATATGCTAGCTAGTGACTCCAACGTTAAATCGCCCCTCTATATAGTTAGTTACTTAATCATGATATGTAATTTACATCGGTGTGTTGAAAAACCAGTAATTTATTCCCCAGTTTTTCATACATTTCAATCATAGACACAAAAATGTCAAGTATTTTTATACTTACAAAGCCCTATTCACTGCATACAATTTGGTAATTCAACGAAAGATTACGGACTGTATAAAACTGGGAATACAAGCAGGGTAAAGTTGTTCATGACATCAGAATGTAAATACACATTACCTATTTATTATTATAATTAGGACGGTACTACAATTTTCTTATAAAAGGATTCATAATATCCTACATCGTT
Source organism: Limonius californicus (assembly GCA_014611495.1). Lineage (NCBI taxonomy): Eukaryota > Metazoa > Arthropoda > Insecta > Coleoptera > Elateridae > Limonius > Limonius californicus. The sequence continues at coordinate 6,358 of JABXWE010028091.1, forward strand.
AGCAAAGAGTTGGACTATAATTTTTTTATAAGTATGCAAGAATCGTTATTCCTGCTTTTTTATATTTTATACTCAAATGGTAATCTATTTCTAAACTGACGGTATGTATCAATCACAATCTTGATTCGCTTTGTATATTTAAAAACACTTAAAAAGTCTAAGAGGTTCTAAACCCGTTTGTAGAAACTACTATCGGAACCTAAATTTATTTCTGGTGTGTTCGTCATCCGACTGGTTTATCCCAAACACAGCATTTGTTTGTTTCATAATTGGAAAAAGCATATTGTTAATGTTTTATATATCAAATGCATTTGATCCTCAACTTGATTTAAATAATAATTAAAGTGCGTTCTTTTCTTGCTAGAACTATCGTGGAATCTCCTTCTAAATATAGTCGAACTCCCGTATAATGATGCAAACCACCCAAAGAAATCACTACATAGATTCTTCACTATATAGAATTCAGGTTTAAATACGAAATTAATCTCATATATTGGGTATTCGGCGACATTTTAATTTAATTTAATTTAAATAAAACTTAACAACACACCACTAAATTTGTTCTATTTACCTTTTCGCTGTTTTTTTTACGATTACCAACACATTGTTGGCAGCAATACCAAATTTTGCGGCGACATCTTTTTATTAGAGACCCTTATGGACGTGTTCCAACATCGTTAACTTCTCTTCAATAGATACTCAAACAGTTTCGTTTTAAAGAATCGCTTAGTTCAACATCAAGATAACAACTAACAAATGCATGGTAGATGAACTGCACATTGAGAGATGTAAAAGCCAAAGATTATCATCCTTTTGCATCATAAGAATTGTGTCCATTAGCTACAAAAGTACAACTTGTATGAAATTTGAAGAACATTTTATAATCCGCTTACAAACTTAAATTGATGCTTCACGAAGAACATAAAAGTTCCTTGGGAAAACACAAATAAGAGATACTATTTCATAATCCGCTTAAAATTTTACCGTATACCTGAGCAATACCGTAAAAGTTTGAAAGAAAAACATCACAATATGGAGGCTTTACATCATAATATAGAAGTATTTTTACATGTTACCGAGTCTGACTACAACACTTTTTACAAGTTACCAGCAAGGAGACTGTATACATGGCGAGCCCCATCAGATAAGCCAAATAAGATCGTCCGAAATCAAATCGACTATATTCTGATTAAAAAGATATCGGAATGCCATTAAATCGGTAAAAGCCCATCTCGGAGCTGACGTAGGCTCGGATCACCACCCCCTAATTGCCAACTTTGAACCCAAACTGAAAACTTGCAAAAAAACCCAGGAATAACCCTATAATAGAGATAGGAAAACTACAGATACCAGACATTAAAGAAAACGTCCGAAAGAAAATCCATGAAAGCTTAAACAAGTTAAAAAATGATTCTGTAGATGTTAAAGAACCTGCATTAGTACCGCCCAAAGTGGTACTAAGAGGCTCTAGAGAAAAAAAAACTGATGAATGACGAAATTTTGAAAATGATGGATCAACGAAGACAGTATAAAAATAGAAACATGCAGAAATACAGAGATATTAACTGTGGGATTAGAAGAAGGATAAGACAAGCCAAAGAAGCATACTTCGAAAAACAATGTGAACAAATAGAAGAACTACAAAATAAATACGATCTACTTAGTCTATTTAAAAAAAGTCGGAGAATTTGCTGATTTACAACCAAGAAAACAATCTTGCACACTCCTAGAAAAAATGGTAATATCATTGTAAATACAGAACAAAAACTAGAACGATGGAAAGGATATATGAAGGAATTATTCACAGACCAGACAATAGGTCCAGACCCATAGTTCAAGAAGAAATAGGACCCGACATCACCTAGGAAGAAATATCATACGCCTTGAAAACAATGAAGAGAGAACATATGAACGTCTTGCTAGAACTTCTCACTAAAACATATAACTCAGGAAATATCCCTGAAGAATGGTTAGTGTCAGTTTTCATCTGCTTGTCCAAGAAACCAAATGCCAAAGAATGTCAGGACCACCGTACCATCAGCTTCATGTCACATACATTGAAATTATTCTCAAAAACCATCCACAACCGTATATATCAAACTAAACATGGACATCAACGGAAAGTCAATTTGGATTCTGGAAAAGCTTGGGAACAAGGGAAGCCTTGTTCTCGTTCAACGTGGCGGCTCAAAGGTGTCTAGACATTAACCAGGGTGTGTAGTATGTGTGTTTCACTGACTATAACAAGGCGTTCGACAGAGTTCGACAAGAACAGTTAATAAATATTCTCAAAATTATAGATACCTTCAAATCATCTCAAATTTATATTACAGCCAAAAGGCGACGGTATACATTGACAAACTAACATCAGAAGAGATAGAAATAAAAGGACGAGTCAGACAGGGGTGTGTTCTGTTACCGTTGCTTTTCAATGCGTACTCCGAAGAAATTCTCAAAAAAGCCCTTGAAGGAGAAATAGCTGGTATTAAGATCAATGGAACATCCATCAATAATATAAGAAACTCGGACGATACGGTGATTCTGGCAGTAGATATCGAAGATTGATGAATAAAGCAGTTGAGTGTAGCGAAGAGGATTTCGAAGATATCGTAGTAATAATGAAGACCTTATTGTCAACGGAAAGAATATCGAACAGGTTGAAAAATATACATATCTTGGTGCAAGTGTCAACTCCAATAACTACTACACCAATGAAATCAAAATCAGGATCGAAATAGCACGAAGAAATTTCATCAAAGTGATCAAAGTACTCTGCGATAGAAACCTGAGTCTGAACTTGAGGGTTCGTTTACTTAAATGCTACGTCTTTACCACTCTTCTCCAAGGGACCGAAGCATGGACCCTCAATGCAGCAACGCTCAACAAACTAGAAGAGTTCGAAATGTGAGTCTACAGGAGGATCCTCAGAATATCGTGGTTCTGACGAGAATGAGTAAACAGAAGGAAATTATAGATACGATAAAGAACTCAAAACTACAGTTATCTTGGACAAGTTACAAGAGGAGGATGGTACGGTATGTTACAGCTGATAATACAAGGAAAAAATCCAAGAAAGAAGAAATGTAGGAAGAAGAATCTCGTGGCTGCGTAATCTGAGGGAATGGTATCAATGCACATCTGGGGAACTTCTCAGAACAACAGCCTCAAAGATTAGAATGCTATAATGATTGCCAAACTTCGATCTGAAGAAGAGAAGATTGAGTCTGAAGGTCAAGATCCCCGCGAGTAAATCAGAAAAAAATCACTAAATTAGGATTGGCTATATGGAAGTTTGACTGTATTTATATCATTCGAATTAAGTGTAGGACACTAAACTATTTTGTATGTGGAAACATTTCAGTTGAGGCGATAAAAACTCAGAACATTGAACTTTTGCAATTAGTAAATTTAACTAACACATAAATAGAGGTTAAACCATACACCAATACGTTTGGTGAATTCTAATCTTTGAGGCAGTGTTTAAACCATAAACAATAAACATAACTTAAATCATAACATACCCATAATTTCATAACTTGCTATTTACAGACGAACGTTGATACAGTAGCTGCCAAAATTTTATACTTATTAGAATTTAGAATATTATCATACCCAAAACCCACGAATTCTTCTGTTACTTTCACGAATAAATACAGCTGCCATGAATTTAAAGAAGTAAAAGTAAATATGATGTAAAACTGTCTCATTTGCAATTCATGTATGGTACTAATCTACCGTTATCATCATCGTCATCATCATCATCATCATCATCAGCCCTCTTCAATCAATTTCTGGATGTAGGCCTCCCCAATGTGTCGCCATGTTTCTCAATCTTATGCCCTTCTATTCCACATTAAACCGGCGTGTTATATCGCTTGAAAAATAATGAAAATCAATGACAACAATGGGATATCATGTGAAATTTATAAGCAAAAAGGCAAAACAGTATTGACAAAAATGTCTTTGTAGTTTTATGTTCCATTTCTGTTAGTTTCTATAATTTCAATCATCAACTTAACCTATCAGAGTTGACAGTGTTTAATTGTTGATGCGCTTCAAAATAACTGTAATGCATCTAATAAAATTGTGAAAAAATCATTACATTCTTAATAAGGAAGATTTAACATTATACAAGCTACAAGGTTAAAATAAGAAAGTTGATGCCACTTCCGGGTATTTCAGGAAATGACATGACATTTGACACGTGAAATATGTAGAAAATAATTTGCTAAACCACAGTTCCGAAAATAATTTTTCTTTAGAGAATAACGAAGGAGCTATAAGCTGCTATGTTTTTTTTTGAACGCATGGTATATCAGACAAGCCAATACTAAAGCCAATAATATTGAAAACCCGCAAGATTTTTTTTAATAATTTTCATTAACAGTTTTGAGATTTGGATCACTATTGGAACTATTGGAAAATTCATTTGCCACCAACTGATATGTTTTGCATTTACTATTATTTAAATTACTAGAACTTTATTATATACTAAATTTTCGACCGTATCTCATTCTAATAGTTGAAATATTATCGATACAAATATTTACAACATTTATATGTGTTCTGAGGTTGGTAAACACTAAAACCAATGTGTCAGTTAGGCACGAATGCACTGCATGTAGTAATCCTCATTGTATAAACTGTATCTCGTTGATCAATTAATTCAATTTCATAATCGACAAACAAAGAAAAAGCACGTTTACAACACATTAACAAGTAGGTAAACAAATAAATTTTGCAACACTTTTGTCGATCCCCTGTAAACTTAGGAATAAAAGCGTTTTTATACATACCCACTAAGAACAAAAAGGAAAAGTCTCCCCTAATCCCAAATCCTTTGGATAAGCGCTAAACTGGGGTAGACACGAAACGAATTCAAAGATACTGCTCGAATCACCCCGCAAAACGCCAACAATTAATCATGTAAACGACTCGACAACAAACGTTTTCTTGGCAAGGCACCACACGGAATGGAACTACTCAAATAGAAAGTCCATAATTTCGACGGTAAGTATGAATCCCGTAGAAGACAACAATGGTTTTGATCATCTTCAGGTCAACGTAACGCGCAGCGTTTAGACAAGGCGAGCGCGGCCCTTCCGCAAAGAGGTGGCGCGTGTCGGAATCGACAATAAACAGAACAGAAATCACACTGAAAAGTATAAATATTTACGGGTAAACTACACTTTTCCTGTGGTCGTTTTACTGTTGTCAATACGACAGCGCGGTAGCGCACGGTGTCCAAACAGCACCGTCTCGCGACAGACTGGGTGAGCGCAGGCCCAACCTGCAGCTTATAAACAGACCTTCGTGCTGGCCATGCTGTCTTGCTGTCTTGGGGGCTAACGACATGAGCGTCGACGCGTGGGATTACCAAGGGTCGGCTGTTTTTACTTCCAGATAAGAAACCGCAATCAAAAGACACAGATCGGCTTTATTATGTCTCTGTTGATTTTGCGTTTTCATCATGACAGTTCTCGACTATTTGTGTATTTCTTGCCAGTGGCGCAACCAACAGAGAGGTTTTGGGGTAATTATAATTTTGTTTTAGCTGAGAGGTGACTTATCTACGCGTGTTCTTACAACCCGATGAACTGGCCATTTTTGAGATTACTATAAAGTTTTACATTTAATCTCTACAAGACGAAACCATCCCTTAATGGAAAATTCTTGCTACGCTACTGCTTCTTACCTACCCACTTATAGTTCTTTTGGGGAGCCTCGCAATACATGTCTTCAATACATTTCATGACGTCACAATGTTATACGCCTACACGAATTTTGAAGCAATTTAAATTTTTGGAACCCTAGTATTTTAATAAAAATTTGCATTTTCATATACTACTATTATGATTTTAACAATAAACTAAAATTCCTTGTTTACGTACTCCTTGCCAGTGGTGCAACCAAGAGAGAGACTTTCGGGCTGGAACCCCTCCCTCCGAAATTTATTAAAAATTTCTTTGCCTCTTTTTTACACCATTTCTGAGAAAACTGTTCAACACATAAGTTCATCACTTGAGCTATTTTGGAGAATTTGAGATTTATCTAAATGTTCAGTTTAAGGGGATTCTAAGCCGACCTTGCCATTCAAACTTAAATGTAATTTTTTACTTTAGCAAACCTTTTCCTTTCTCTGTCCTTACCGGGGCTTAGGGCCGTCTACCTGAACGCTAGAAAAGAAAATTTGTTGTCTCGACATTGAGTTGTGTCTTATATATTCTTAACGGATGCTGATGCATTCTGTTTCAATCTTAGATGTGTTTTCCAATAGTTAAAAAACTGTAGGTTCAAAATGCCAATTGAACCTTATTTTAAGTCACTTGTTCTACGTTACTACTTCTTTCCTTACATAGATACGTATGGTATTTTTTGCAGAACCAGGTAATGCATGTCTTGAATACATTTCATGACGTCTCAACTTTGTATGGCTACACAAATTTCCAAACCAGTTAAACGTTTATAACTCTAGTTTGATAATGTAAAAAAACATTTAAAACGTTTTGTATTTTCTTTTAATACTACGAGGGCAGCCTATTAAGTGTTTACACAAACTAGAAAAAAATATTTTTATTTTGGAATGTACTGTTTTATTCCTTTTCAAAATAATCGCCTTTAGGGTTTATATAGTTTTGCATGCGTTCAAACCAATTCTCAAAACATTTTTTCCACTCTGAAGTTTGTGTCTCAAAAATTTGAAGACTTCAGCAGCTTCTTGAGGTGATGAAAATCGCTGTCCACGCATTTTTTGCTTGACATTCGAGAACCCAAAGCAGTCGTTAGGCGATAAATCAGGTGAATACAGCCAATAAGACATTAATTCGATGTTTTTCTCCATCAAATAAAAAATTGTTTGATGTGCTGTGTGAGCGCTAGAATTGTCATGATG
>JABXWE010028095.1:0-10131 GCA_014611495.1 Limonius californicus
TACTTAATTTTATATATATAATTATTATTTATATATATATATATATATATATATATATATATATAATTTGAAATAAAGATGATATGAACAGTTTCCAGTATGGGAAAGTCCAGGGAGGCAGTCGCGTCCACTTATTAAATGTAATTAAATTAGTTATTTTCTCGTAATTTAGTTAATTTATAAAATCAATTTTAATAATTTATATTACTAATCCTCCCTCAATATGGTCTAGCACAGGAGTCGGCAAACCGCGGCTCTTTTGAGAGCATTAGTGTGGCTCTTTAAATTGAGTTGAGATGGAATATCATTTTAAAAATGAAGCAGCCATCTTAAATAAATTTAAAAGCATTCCCATGTCTACTAAAACAGTAACAGATAGAATGGCTAAGATGTCCTCAAACGCAGCTGACCAACAAGTTGAAGATATTATACCTTCAGCTTCAGCCATATCAATTGCAGTAGACGAGTCTTGCAACATACAAGATACAGCCCAAGTGTCCCTTTTTGAGCGCTATATTTCATCCCAAGGTCCTAAAGAAGAACTTTTAGGATTGTTGCCACTTAAAGGCCAGGCGCGAGGATATTGCAGATGCTATCCTTAGTTGTAAAAAAATCATATTCCACTCACTAACAATGTGTCAATAGCAACAGATGGAGCCAAGTATGTTGGGTTCCGAAAAGGGATTTGTTTCAATTTTAAAAACAAAAAATAATCACGAGGTGATTACTGTTTACTGCTTAATCCACCAACAAGCTCTTTGTACACAAACATTTCCAAAAGAACTTGGTCAAGTTATGGATTTAGTAATTAAGATTGTTAACAAAATTGTAGCACAGAACCTTCATTACCACCAATTTAAAGAGCTTCTTAGTGAAAAGAACAGCAAATATTCAGATCTTCTTTTTAACAAAGTGCAATGGATTTCAGGAGGTAATATACTAAAACGTTTACCTCTTGCTTAAAAGAAATCGAACTATTCCTTGGTAACAAAGGCGTACACTATTCAGAATTAAAAGAAGATCAGTGGTTACAAAAATTACATTTTATGGTGGACGTTACAACACATTTGAATCAACTGAATGCTAAACTGCAAGGTAGAGGAAATCTTGCGCTTTCGCTTCTTGAAGAAGTTGTTTCTTTTGAAAGAAAAATGGTTCTTTTGGCTAATGACGTAGAAAGGGGATCTTAATTGCTTAAACGAAACCAATGTCGGAATTGATAAGGAATTTTTCGAAACAGTAATTTCGAAAATGAACGAATCTTTTCTTCAGAGATTTCAAGACTTTCGACAAGTAGAAGAAGCTCTGCCATGTATTATTGATCCTCTCAATGCAAAAGTAACCGAATTAAGATTTTATCTGTTCGGAATAGAAATAGCAGCTTTTGAAATGCATTTGCTGGACTTGGCTAGTAAAGATTTATGGAAATCAAAATTTATACATCTTACTACTGAAATTGAAAATTTAAAAAGAGAAAAATACACTTTGCTTTCACAGAACAGGCTAACTACTATCAAAAATTTACAAAAGACAGACGAAATTATCTTCAATGCCTGGAAGAGCTTGCCGGGTTTATACTTATACTTGAAAGAGTTGCATTTGGTGTTCTTAGTATCTTTATTAAAAATAAATTGAGAAACCAAATAACCAATGAGAACTTACAGTCATCTTTGAAATTAAAAACAACAAGTTACACATCTAATATACTAAAACTTTCTAAGGAAATGCAAGCACATTGTTCTCATTAATTTAAATGTACACTAATTACATGTTGTGAATTGTTTAAGAATATATGTATTATACAGTGCAGTCGTAAAATGTCCTCCCCCCCTCTACTAATTTTTGAACGACTTGATATTTCTTCACAAAATTTTTTGTTCTTTAATGGGAGGCTAATTACTACTTTTTAGGCCATATTTAAATTTTATAGCTTTCAAGAAGGCAGCTAGGCGTCGTCTTGAACTATTTTTTAAAATGGCAATGGGGGTCGAGTGACACTCCATTTGAAAGGTATTTCAATTCTGCGTCTGATCTTTGAGTTTCATATAAAAATATTCATCCAGAAAAAAATGACAGACGATTGAAAATAACAAATTTATGGAAAAAACTAACAATTAAAAAAAGGTATGCTTTCGAAATGTTCACCATTGAAGAATGAAGAAGAAGAAGAAGATTCTAAAACACAACAAAACTTATTTTATACAACAAAAACTGAATAGTAATACTATTTTAATAAATGTTCAAAGTGTGCTCCGTGAACTTCTTGGCAATTGAAAAACCTATTTAATATCTCTTCCCGTACTTTCTAGATAGTTTCAACTCCGATATTTGCAAAAAGCTCTGTTATTTTACGTCATAAATCCAAAAGGGAATCGGGTTCTGTTTGAAAAACTTTCGATTTAGGATACCCCCACAAACAAAGTTCAACGGAGTCAGGTCAGGGGATCCATTCCAGGGGAGGCCATTCTCTTGGACCACTACGACCTATCCATCGTCGGGGATACGTTGCATCGAGATAATTGCGAACTTGTCTGCTAAAATGTGGAGAAGCGCCATCTTGCTGGAATATGATATCCATGTCAAATTCGTTTGGATTATTTTCAGCAATGTCAACTATTAACACATGGATGAGGTTTTCCAGCATGTTCAAGCACAATTCCCCAGTAAGGTTTCCGTCGATAAATAAGGGCCCTACGATATGATCGCCAAGTATTCCTATCTACACATTCAATTTTTGCTGAAATTGGGTGTGACCTTCCCGGAAAACATGGGGATTTTCTTCGCACCAATATCTTACATTATGTTTGTTAACAAACCCATTTAAAAAAAAGAGCATTCGTCACTAAAACAGATATTGCGAAGATAGGATGGGTTTCTTGCAATAGTTTGGGTCACAACCTCACAAAATTCAATGCATCTATCCGGATCATCTTCAATCAACTGGTGTAAAATCTTTATTTTGTATAGATGGAACTTATGCCGTTTTAAAAACTTTTTGACAGTGGTCGCCGATACATCACATTTCGCAGCTACATGTGAAGTTGATTGCTGAGAATGTACTACCATTTCACCGACTATCTGAATTTGTTTGTCTTCTGAAATTGCGGGTTGTTCGGGGTTTTTCCTGTTTTGCACACTTCCAGTATTAATACATTTTTGCACAAGTTCTCTTAAATACATCCACGAAATACGATCGGGAAAATGATCATTAAATATTCTTTCGGCTTCGTGAAAGTTTTGATTGGCTTCAGTAAAAATAAAAACTGCTTCACTTTTTTCCTGCAAAGTTCGAACATTCGCCATAATTACTGTTAGTATCACCGGTTTTAACATTCAATATTCAAAGGTGAGCAAACACAATAACTGAATTAAAGTGATAACAGAAAGACTAATTATTTCAATTGTTTTACTTCTGTTGTTTCGCCTCCTACATTTTTTAGCGTTTTGCTTAATATCAGAAACAGGTAATTTGGAAGTGGGTCATTTGTTTTTGAATCTATAAAATTTTCTCAAAATATAGAATTATACTCTACTCAAAGAGACCTTTGAAATGAGGTGTCACTCCACGCCGATTGCCATTTAAAAAAATATTTCAAAATGGCGGCTAGCCGCCATTCTGAAAGTTATAAAATTTAAATATGTACTAAAAAGTAGTATTTAGACTCCCATTAAAGTACACAAAATTTTGTGAAGAAATATCAAGCCTTTCAAAAATAGGTGGGGGGAGGACATTTACCGCGCCCGTAAAGGTGAAATTGGCTCTTTGCCTTCTAAAGTTTGCCGAGCACTGGTCTAGCATATATGGCGAATAAAACGCACTGTGTCGCAGAAATTGCAAGCATATATTTAATTTATGTTAATTTAAAACCAGGAACGTCCTAAAGCGAAGGTGTCGACGCCTACCCTACTTATTTAACAAGAAAAAAGCTAGATGTTTCAAGTTAAAATTTGAGAATTTTAATACCGACAGTTTAGTCACAAAAAATATATTGGTTAAATTGAACTTCAGAACCCTTTTTATTGTTTTGATATGTGCTATTCATTAGCCTCCTTGGTAGATTAGTTTATCTATTTATAAACATAACAAAATTTGCTCTATAAAGTTACACAGGATGTAGCAATCTATGTGACAACTATGAGGATCTCGCTTATTTAAAAATAAGTATAAATACTACGGTAAATGAGAACAAATGCAAATTTTTATTAGGTTTTTTTCCCGGCGCATAACATGCTTTTTAAGAAATGCAAGAACTGCAAAGCGAACTAAATACAGATTTCCTAATTTAGTTTTGTCTTTATAACTTCTAGAATACTGTATGTACCCGGCTTCCAATATTAAGATTTGCCTTACTGATATTAAAATATAGGCCCTTCGATTTAACGTTATCTATTTTATATATTTAATGTTGGGTTTAAATTTGACGTTACTAAGTTACATTTTCTACAAATTGTAAATATTCAATATTCAGAAAATATTTTCATTCATTTCGGCAAGTTACTTATACATTTTTAAACCGACAGCTAATTTTTTATTCTATTTCCTAAATAAACGTAGAAGTAGCTCTACAATGATGCACCGCTTGCATATTTCTACTTCACGAATAAATATATTACAGGCCACTGAACTTAAAGTTTCGAAAATTTATACACATCAGTTTTTGCTAGTAAATAAACAAACAATTTTGCAACCCTTCAGGTGTTTATCGCCTCACGGCGTTTTATCAAAATTCTTACAGCCGTTTTCGAAACTTCTGTCTCAAAATGTAATCAAAACCCTTTGCGAAAAATATTTATTATAATAAAAATAAAATTTGGCAGCGCATCACTGTGTAGTTCTCATGCCCAACGACTATTCGTTAACAGTCCTTTTCGTCCTATACCTGGACGCCGACCTCTTCTGCGCTGTGCTTCTCCTCAAAAGTGCTGGTGGAAGCATGGGAGACAGAAATTCCAGAGAACGTTTTTTTTTGTCATTAAGACGACAATTAAACCTAAAGTTCATAAAACAATTAACGGTATTTAAGTAAACGGATGTAAAGTAGGAATTTTTCGAAAATTGTAGCAGTCTTGTAGTAAGCTTGTAAAACAACCCTCTATTGCGTAGAGGTTGTCTAATTTCCACTGAACCATATAAATACACACGTGCTTATTTTTTGCGTACTTGTTGGCAAAATTTGATTTTTTCAAGAAATCTTAAAATTATACGTATACAGTATACAGTTATGGGTAGCAATCATAAGGAAGTGCCCTTTCCGAAAATTAATGAACCAATATTGTTCCATTTGATAATGTGAATTTTTGTCTCGAGAAAACATTTTCAAAAGCCCCTGTATAGCCCGATATACTCTGGAAATAATAAAAGAACATTTTTATGACAAGGCCCGTCTGTTGGACCACTATTATTCGCACCATGGTACAACGTGGTACAAAAATTAAATTAATATTTTAGCAGTTATCAAAAAATCAACTGAACTAAACCACGATATGCAGAATTTGATCTTGATTTCGTTGATGTAAAAATATATATGGTGTGCCTTTTAAAATTAAAATAGAAGCTTGTGCAGGTTTCCGGTCAAAGCGGAAGCGAAAAAATTTAATAATCACATGACCCCACGCAAAATTTCCTCTAATTTACTAATAGATAATTTCATCTTGATCAAAAATAGGGGTGATTCAAGTTTCATTACACCTGGTATGTATCATGAATGGACTGCGTCACCTAATTAACATTCAATGTGCAAAACTACGAGCGTGCATGATATAATTTAACCATCCAACGTCCTAATTTGCCATGATAAATGAAAACAAAAATAACACATGTAGACGAAACTATAGCAACAACAACATAATGCTGTGCCAAAAACGTTATCAGGGGAGTTATTCTCGGATCATCGGAGTCAAAAACTCGCCAAAACGCAACCACCGCTGCAACATATTCTTGAAATGACGAACAAAGTTATAAAAAGATTTTTTGGAAATTATGGAAAGATTTCTTTAATGGAAAACTGACTAATGGCGATCGTACACAAAGGCATGCAAGTCCGAAGATGTCCATTATTGGTAGTTCGAAAACGATTCCTTTGAAAAATATGTGCGTATCGCAAACTTGCACTTTTTATGCAAATTTGAAACTGGCATTTACACAGGAAATACATATTAAATAACGCAATTATGTGAATATAAATGTGTACGAATCATTACCTTCCTCGTAACGTACTCGGAAGCGGTAGGTTAGGTACAATAAGATCATGTTTCCTGATTCCTAATAAATAAGCCACAATTATCTACTACGCAGTTTGCAGTCTCATCTACTGCCAATACTCTTTAATAACAAACTTGTTATCAATCAATCATTTATTATTTAATAATTAGAAAGTACCAAGTTGTAACATAGTAAAATGAATTGATCAGATTAATGAAAAACGATTGTTTAACGAATTATAAACCAAGTATGCGTAAAGTTCTAGGTCTTTTATATAAGTAGTCTTGTAACTATGCGTATATAACATTGTTCAAATGTTATTTAACACCAAAGTAATCTGATTGTAAATTTACTAGACATTAGACTTGCAGGGTTAACCTTTTACACTGCATGTGTATATTTCATTAATGAATTAATTAAGTTTAATATTAGATTCATTTTACTTTGTCACAAAGTACCTTAGTAAGAGGGATGACTCAATGGACAATTTTCTGCACGACATGTAGGGTTGGGAAAATTTCTTCACAATGATATTTTTATCAATATCTCAATACCAATATTGTAAAGTATAGATATATGGATTTAATTATCAATACTTTGTAAATCATCGATATTTTTATTAACCACATATCGATACTTCATAGAATATTGACAATTTGTTGGTAATGGATAAACTACTGACTTTCCATCCATCCAATTAGTTATTTTACACAAATTCATGAGTTAGTCCCGTATCCGTTCCACCTGTCTCAAATATTCCATTACGTCAAACCTCGTGAAAACACATCCCTCAGAAAAAATTAACGGAAAATAAAGATTAACTTGACATGCCTCTATTTACAAAACACTTGTTTTATTTATTACTTATTGATTTGCGTGTCATATTCGGCATAGGTTTGTTTTTTGAAGGAAACGCACCTAATACAGGTTATATAAAAAAAGTATGGTCTGCTTTTTTGTAACATTTTAATCAATCGATTACCAAGACAAGACATTTTATAAACGAGTATGTGCCAGCTAGATATAATGATTGTGTTCCCTAAAAACATGGCTTAATTAAATTTCTAGAGTAAATTTTGGAAATAGTGCTGTTAAGGGTATAAGAGCTACAGAGAAATTACGCTAGTAAAAATACAAAAGAATTTAATTTAAAATTAATGTATAAATTCAAATAGAAGAAATAGGTTTATTTGTAATTGTGTCGTTATTTATAACTCTTTTCAATATCTGTTTGAACTCACATAAACTTCAGTATGGGGAGCAGAATCTAACGTTAGAATTGTTTAAATTTTCTGTCCTTAATATGTAATTAATTTTTAAAGACGGGGTTAGCAATTTTTGCAAGGAAGTCGCATCTTCAATATTTTTACATCTTTAGCGGTTAAACTTCGTCACTTCCAGCAGTGGGTATTTCCAATTCCAACCGCTTGCGATTGCTATTACTCCAATAAAAACCACAAAATCACACTAATATAAATAATTAATTCTTCAATGCTAAATCTAAGAGGAGAGTAGGTATAGATAAGAACACGACGAACGAAACCTTTTACCTATCCCTTCTAAAGAACTACACCTACTTGTTTACCACGTTTACTGATGGCCAAATTTGTTTAACTAGAGGTGCACAATAGTGGCTCTTAAAGCCTTAAAGTTGCCTATGTTTTGTTGTTGTCGTGGTAACAAAGTGTTTGAGCCTTCTGACTTCAGTTAGAACGTCGGAACAATAAACATTTACGTGTTAGTTAACGGTTACGCGTACACTTACAAGGTAAGCAACTTACATTTCGACATAGCATTTAATTCTTAATAAAATTAGTACAGTGAAATAACAATTACTACTGTAGGTATAATGGAACGTCGTTTTAAATGAAATTAAAAAGGCATCCCATATATTGACGACGTTGTTTTCTGAGACTATTTAATTCTTTTCTATTAAGTTTGTTTTCGAAACTACACTATCCAGTTTTGCTTGAATTAACGATGTGTCGAAATAGTAAATTACGCCAGTAATGCTGATGCTGTACTGTAACAATAAATATTACATGGTTATGCACTTATCTAAATTTATCGATTAATGCCAGTTTGCCAATATTTAGGTTACCAATTTATCAAATATCGATAACACAGACGTTCATAAATCATGAATATTTTATACATAAATCGATCTTACCCATATTATATATTTTGTAGACGCAAAATTTCTCATGTTTTTCGAAATTTAGATAATCGAAATCTTGATACATTTTTTAAGTTTTTTTTTATTGAATTGAAGTCTTACGAAAAACTGAAAAGCTTCGTAAATGGCAATACAATGTGTACTAGGACGGTCCAATAATGTCACAACGAACGATTGCTCTTTACTGGTAAACATATCCAAATAATTTTGATTCTACAGGGTATTAAAAAAATGCCAGAACAAACTTCTATATTTTTAAACGTAACTCCTATATTTTTAGTTGTGTAATTGCTCATCAATGAATGATTATAAGCATGCTGCACTGCGTATTGTCAAGTTATCTGCATTTAAAAAATAAAAGTCTTACTAAAATTGCATTGGTTAATCTATTGGTACGTTAAAGGCAATTTTACAGCATATGGCATTAAATCATAAAACTCTAGTTTATTGTACGAAACGGATATTTAGACAAAACCAATTTTATTGATTCAAAACATATTTATATACGTTTTAAATTGAGCACTCTATTTCTTTCCCAATCAAGTTTATTTTTGGATTAGTGCATTTTAAAATTTGTTCAAGTGTTTATTATCTCAGTAGAGACTTTTGCACAGCATTACGTAACAAATCACGTAATTTTCTAATGCAAGTCATTTTGTAACAGCCTGTATATCACTAAGTAAATGAATGATACCGCTACCATATTTTCAACGTTCTGCAAAAACGTTTAGCATTCTACTAAATTACTGCATCAATTGCTAACATTTGATAGCAAGCCGATTTAAAGGACTTTTCCAGGTTCTAAAAGAGTATATAGATTTTTCGTTAAATAAACTCATTTTGCAAATAGCAGCATTCTGTACGCTACGTTGAATTGGGTTTTAATATTTCTTATCAAATTAGAACTAATTATCTTCATTCATTACAACAAACAACAAATTAATTTCTTTAAACGTATATCTATAAGATTGAATATCGCAAAAACTATTGGGAATTTACACTACCGATGGTGGCGCCACTTTCGACTGCAATATGGCCGCTGACAGAGGGTAACAATTGCCGTTTGCATGAGGGAGTGCTGACTAATTGTTATTTTTGAGTTGTGTTATTAGGCCTTTGTGACTATAAAAAACAGTTTTTTCCAAACTACTTTGGAAGTATACTAAGTATACTTTTTCAACTAGGTAAGCACTCAATTTTCTAAATAACTAATAACAATACCAAAATTGTAACCTTACATTTGTGTTTTATTTTAGGTAGGTAGGTAGGTAGAAGAAGCAAAGGAAAATGTCGATATAGCCAAAGCTAGGGTGCATATAGAGAGAACTAATCAGAGAATAAAGGTTTTTGAGATTCTCTCAAAACCATTACCCTTATCGCTAGTGCCAAAAATAGACGAAATGTTTATTGTATATGTGCAATTGTTAATTTAACTGCGCCTATTTTGAAAGACGATAAATTTCTATGTTAATTTTGTTTGTTCCATTTTTGAATATTAAAAATCTGTTTAAACATAATATGCACTCTCTAAAACAACAATATATGTTTGATGCAAAAAAGGAACTTTAATATATTTTTTATTTAATTACATAATACATGTATCATTTTGTTAAAATAGTTGTACTGCAATTTTTGGATTAAACGTTTGGTAAAACTTTCATCGTATTTTACAATTACATTTAGGAAACTATCATCAAAAGAAGCGTATATAATAAAATAGCATTCCTGGAGGTTCAAAATTGCCATTCCTAGT
>JABXWE010028106.1:0-25655 GCA_014611495.1 Limonius californicus
CCTCAAGAGTCAATAATTTAGTTGAGATTATTGTGTATTTTCTCATATCATTTTATCCATATATCAATTAACCACCTTACCCCTCTAACATTCCCATGAAAATTAGCCGTCTTAGCAAACACTCAATAATTTAGTTGAGAGTATCGTGTATTTTCTCATATCATTTTATGCGTATAACAATTAACCACCTTATCCCTCTAATATTCCCGTGAAAATTAGCGGTTTTGGCGAACACCCTGAGCCTTAATTTATCGTTTTGGTTGATATAAAACAATTAGTTGGTCGTTGTTTCGGAAAAATCCGTACGATGCAATATGATGTAACGATGTCATTTGCTCTTTAATTTCGATTGCCAGTGTCATCCTAGCTATAGTTTCATCACCTTGGGGCATCAATCAAATCAACCTACTTGGGTTTTTCTCAATGCAAAGGTAAAAACTACCCATACACTTTACAGCTATTCGTGGATGCAAGCAGTGATTATTTGTTTACACAGTGCTTCAATTTGTGGAAAATAGAAGTAGCCATATTTACAAGATATAAAGCAACTTGTTGATGCTAATTGTTGTGAACTCAGTTGATATTGAATACGCAAATTTTTATCTTACCGTAACGGCGTTGTCAGTGGCGACTAGAGCAACGGGTTTGGGCGTCTCGATTCTTTCTTTATACCTCATTTATAGCTTGACCGACTTTGACCTTCCTTTGAATAATTTGGCGTGAAATTGTGTAAACCTTTTATTTCGTATAAACTATACACCCATTGTTTAATAATTTATGACTTGCTATTTATATATATTTTCGTTTTTATATTTATTTTATGGGGAATATTTTAATTGTTACTTGAAAGGGTAGTTGCCCACTTATTTTAACACACCTGATACATAGTAAGACATTGTGACTTTCTTTCGGTAATCGTGTTTCGCGTACTCCCTGTGCTAACCAAATAGCCTTGAATATAGGTTTTTTACAATGTTTCGTTCACAGTTCTACGAAACACATCTCCACATCTCTAGTGCGTTTGAAACACTGTTACTTCAGTCAAGTTCGCAGTAAGTTTATACTAATCAACTCTAGGGCTAACCTTCAACTATTCGTTTGGTAAGTTACTAAATATCTACTTCCAAATATACGTAAACAGGGGACGGCTTCTGGAATATTTCTTGGTTAAGTAAATTTGCGCCAGTATTTACTTGTTTATTAGTGAGTAACAGAAAGATTAGATATATGATTTTTTGTGGAATTGGAACTATCGACGAAGATTTTTGAATCAGATGCTAGTAGTGACGAAATATATACTTCTATAAAATTTGTAACTTATAGTCTTAGAGATTCACAATATCAATTATAACACTGCAATAGAACACTTACCTAAAATATGTATATGCTGTGTTTTCTAGTAGATAATTACAAATTTATAATTATATACCATTTTTAAATGTGAACACCTATCCAGCTAACAAAAATGATCTTCTAAGGGTTAAACGGGCCTATAGTATTTTTTTAAGTCTCCCGAATTCGTAGTACGTTTAATGGATAGAGCGAGCAAATATATGCAGTCCAAAGCAATCATTATAACCGCGTTGATCTGTATTACCAAATATTTCCGAGTAACAGAGTAACCGATTTTTTACAGCTAACTGCCTATTTTTTAGTAGTTTATGATGCATTTAAATCCGAAAATACCCTGTTTTTTGGGCAATATTTCTTTGTTGATTCAAATATCAAAGACGGGGTTGTTGAAACGCCACTGCGAACAGTAATTTTTGATTAAATAAAGTTCCATAAAATCATAGAGGTAGGTACGTTAGGTACTCAATGTTGAGTTATGCACTTGGGACGTTCAGAACTTTCTGAAATACTCAAGAAGTCGGCGATTATGAAGTAACTACGGAACACTTGAACATAATATTGGTTTCTACAAACTAATCACTTAATGGTTATTGTTTGGGAGAAAAACTCTGTCTGGACAAGAGTGGCATTATGTCTTCCTCTTAAACTATTTTGGTACAAAAATAGCCGTGAATTGCATTCCTGTAATATACGCAACCTTGCAGCGTAGACGTAATTATTTCTTATTCTTAAAGTGCTTTATCTCTTAAGAGACGTAGCGATCTTATCTCCTATGCCTGTGTTGCGCGTTTTTAGAGTCGCAGACATAGAGGATCTACAGTTTAACGTGGGCTCGGAACCACGGGAAGTGTAAACACTTCTACTCCAGAGAAGATTTACTAGGCAGAATACCTCGCTGGTTTGCAATTGCCTTGCGAGGGAGAACGGCCGTTAAAAATCCGATGTTCCGGTTCGGGTATTGAACCCAGGACCTTCAGCGTAGAAGTCTAACGCGCTAACCTCTAGCCCACGGCCGCCTCTATCTCTTATTAGCATTGAAAATTGTACTAGTCCGATGCGTACGCCTTATATAACGGATACGTAAAATACTGACTTCTAGTTATTGTCCCAAGGTTATAAAACCTTGAGATAGGTGGAAAATATACAGAATTAATATATAGACTAAATGACCCCACGCGTTGTACTCTATGCTTTGTTAGGTAGGTATAGTTTCTTCAAAATAATAATAAATAAGGTATGTTGAAATGTAAAATATGTACTTGGCAAATTTATATTTCACTGACCAGAAAATCTTTGTAAAACTTTTGTACAGTTTTGTATATTTGCAAATCTCTAAATGTTTCCCTTTTATAATGAAACGCCATATAGATAGTTGTTCTATTGTATCCTTTTTCTGATGTTTCTCTACCCTTACAAGGAACAACCTGTATTTGTGTGTCTATGCGCCGTTAATCTGATTCTATATACGAGGGATGCCTTTTATATTTCGGAATTGGGCAACCCTAGTGCTGCCATCTGGCAACTGACGTCTCTATCGTAAGGTTTGACATTTTTGACGGTATACATACTCAGAACTTATTGACGTACGAGTGCTATTTGTGTTGCTTACAGTAACTTGAAAAATTCATATCGGCCAAAAAATGGAATTAAATCTTGAACATTTTCGTGGGATTATTTTTTACAACTTTCGACGTGGATTAACTCAACAACAGTGCATCGATGAACTTAGTTCGATTTTTGGCGATGAAGCACCATCAAGTACCAGTGTTTATCGATGGTTTAACGAATTCAATCGTGGCCGTAGTTCGCTCAACGACAAATTTCGTGAAGGTCGTCCAAAATCTGTTGTTGTTCCAAAAAACATTGATGCGGTGCTTCAAAACATGTGTATGACATCGTGACAGGTGGCGAATGGTGGATTTGCGCGTATGAGCCCGAAAGTAAACAGTAGTCGACTGTATGAGTCTACCAAGGCGAGCCAAATCCAACAAAAGTCGTTAGTGCTCGAAGCACTTCGAAGCAAATGGTCGCCTTTTTTTCGGAAAAACTGGCCATGTCTCAACCGTACCAATAGTGCAACGTAGAACGGTCAACTCTGAATGGTACACAACCATTTGTTTGTCACAAGTCTTCGGAGAAATATGGAAAACCAACCGCCGAAGACGGTTCATTCTCCACCACGGCAATGCGAACTTTCACACATCGGCTCGAACAACTGACCTTTTGAGCACTCAAAACGTCGATTTGATAAGACACCCGCCGTATAGTCCTGATTGGGACCACAATGACTTCTTTTTATTCCCGAACATCAAAAATAAATTGCGAGGTCAACGTTTTTCGACACCTGAAGAAGCGGTTGATGCGTTCAAAATGCATGTTATGGAGATACCCTAATCGGAGTGGAGAAAGTGCTTCGAAAATTGGTTCACACGCATGCAAAAGTGTATTGATCTTCACGGAGAATATTTTGAAAAACGATAAAGCCATTTACGATGATAAATATTTGTTTTTGTTCTCTAACCCCGAAATATAAAAGGCAACCCTCGTATTGGCCTATTTTTAAATTCCTCTAAATGTATCTCTTCTTTTTCATATTAAATGTTGGGTCAAATAGACCCGATTATATCGGCAGGATTAAACCGGGATTTCTGGCAGATTATGAGAACACCAGTATTCGAACCGAACTATTAATTACCAAGTTACCATTAATGACGTTCCGCGGTGCTTACACATGACGGGAATGCATTAATTAAACAAAGCATCATTGAAGCACTTGGTTACAAATCAATTATATGGATAGTATGTGCCCGCTGCACTTCATGGTTGCTGCAAAAATTTGAATTGAAATACTTCGTTAATGAAGTAGAATCGAAATATTAGTTCCAATTATCCAAATTAATTAGTTTATATGTCATACACATTCACACTCGAATATCGCTGTCAAGCAGCATATACAGGGTGAATCTTAAATGGCGGAAAATATTTACATCACGCGATTCTACATCAAAAACTGAGCAAAAAATTCTGCAAGTGTTTTGCTCGAAAACGTTTAGTTTTTGAAGAATCCTTAATTAAAATTTTATAAATTTAGCAGCACTGTGTGGTCATTCGTACTGAGTTGTGTGTTAAGTCGCCTGCGATTCACACAGCAACGCACTTGATTTAATATGGAACCTAAGGAAATTGTATACAGGCATACTAAACCTCCTTCGTGGTAATATTCTAATTTTAATATGCTGCTTCTATTTTTCAATTAACAGTACATAACAAGTAAGGAGATATCGATTATGTTTTAAGCTTTTTATATTGTAAATTACGGCAATTGCTCAAAATGGCTACCCCAATGCATTTCATACACCTACGTATTATGCTCTAGATTTTGAAGCATATTGTTTTCTCGAATCATTATCATTGCTTCATTTATTCGTTGCTGAAGTTGCTCTCGAGTATCAATTTCCATTGCATACACAAATGCTTTTAATGTTCCCCACAAGAAAAAATCAAGACCGCTTAAATCTGGGCTTCTTGGTTTCCAAGGTAATGGACTGCCACGATCAATCCATCGTTCTGGAAATTTATGATTTAACCATTCTCGTGTTTGAATTCCTCAGTGTGCTGGTGTCCCGTCCATTTGAAAAAACATATTTTTTCTTAAATCTAATGGTACATCATCTAATAGATCCCTAATATCGGTGTCTAAGAATTCAACAAAATTATTCGCTTTTAGGCGTCAGGCAAAATGTGTGGTCCTATTATAAGTCTATTACTAATAATACCACCCTACACATTAACCCCAAACCGAACTTGATGATTTGTTGGGTACAGTGCATGGGGGTTTTCATAGGACCATTGGTGCATGTTATGGCTATTAAATGTTCCATTTCTGGTGAACGTAGCATCATCAGTCCACAAAGTCACATGTCCAATAAAACCAGAATCCCTTTCTTGCTCACAAACTAACCATCTGCAGAATCTGACTCTTGCTGATAGTCTTCTGGTAATAATCCCTGTACTCGTTGATAATGGTATGGGTGCAAGCCATTTTTCTGTAATAAACGATGAACTGTTCTTTGGCTAACATTAAACATTCTGGCAATGGATCGGGTACTATCGCCTACGGTCGTTTTAAAATGTGAATTTTGTATTGCACGTTATTGCAACATTTTTCGAGAACTCGGGCATTGCAGAAGCTTTAAACTTCGGATGGAAGTTCTGGGTAAACCAAGGGTATGATGACTGCAATTACAGATTGGTTATTCCTTTTGTTGATTAAACTACAATAAAAAATCATCATTTCATAAAACAATCACAGGATAAGGAACCCGGAAACCAATTTAAGACTGCCAATAACTCCTCATCTATAAGGCTAACAGCAAATTGGTATAAGACCTTATCGCACCATTTTTGATCCAGAATCAGATGATATGTCTATTATCCGCAATTTAAGATTCCCTGTATACATGGGTTTTCAAAATTAAATTTATTCGCGAAGGATATTTGAAAAAATTTAAATATCATGAACGATGTATTTTTTATATAACAGTGAAAAATATGAACAAGCCGAGTGTTCGTTTAGCGCTTGAACCGAGTAGACGTGTGTTGCGGAGGAGCAGAGTAAACGAGCACTCTAAACACTTTAAACGAGTTCTTAACGAGAGTTCGGTGGCCAGGTAACTGATTACAGGGTGTGAGGGTGTGTGGGGACACAGGTGCGAACGAGGTGACGCCAGGTAGAAGAATGCCGAGCGGAAACAGAAGCCCGAAGAAGGAAAACAGACGCGGGTCCAACAAAGAGGGACGGCCACGACATAGAGCTAAGTACAGTAGATAGTGGATAGTGGACGTAGGCATTGGTAATCGTTTGTAGTATATAGCAGTCTCTTACAGCCGCAGGTAGTATTACATTACCATAAAGTACTCTGTAAATAAATCAGGGAATTAAGGGTAAATAAAGAGGAAAGTACAGCGGGGGGCGGGCGGGAGGAGAATTGTAGAACTGTACAAAAGACAAGCTTTGGTTCTAAAAATAGAAGCAGGTACTTGGGTTGGCGTTCCTAAACAGCCGCATTTGGTGCAAACTGCAGGAAACGCGGTCAGAAACGCATTTAATTTAATTCAGAAGTAGGACACCCACCCTGGGATTAGGTAACACGGTAACAGGCAGTTAAAATTCCGGTCAAGCCACTAAGGCAAAAGAAATAGGATCAATAATAAAGCGATCGGAACCGTTATTAATAAGAATACAAAGGTGCAATAGGAAAGCGGCCTGACTAGCATTCAATGTCATTCTGAATTAGTCACCCCACCCGTTGGTTAAGGTAATTAATAAAAATACATAGGGGCAATAGGAAAGCGGCCGGAACCGTATTCAATTTCACTCTGAAATTGGTCAACCCGTCTGTTAAAGTAATCAAGTATCAGGTAGTTACCACGAAAGCAAATAATAAACAGGCAAATCAGCCACGCGGTCGGAAACGAATTTAATTTAATCCAGAATTAGGACACCCATCTCTGGGATTAGGTAATCCGGTATCAGGCAGTTAAAATTCAGTTACATCCCCTAAATTAAAAAGAAATAGAACCAATAATTAAGCGGTCGGAATCGCTATTAATAAAAATACATAGGAGCAATAGGAAAGCGCCCTGAAAAGTATTCAATTTCATTCTGAAATTAGTCCATCCGTTCATTCCGGTAATTAAGAGCAGGTAGCTACTACGAAAACTAACTATAAACAGGTAAATCAGTCACGCCGTCGGAAACGCATTTGATTTAATTCAGGATTAGGACACACATTCCTGGGATTAGGTAATCCGGAATCAGGCAGTTAAAATTCAGTTACATCCCCTAAATTAAAAAGAAATAGAACCAATAATTAAGCGGTCGGAATCGCTATTAATAAAAATACATAGGAGCAATAGGAAAGCGCCCTGAAAAGTATTCAATTTCATTCTGAAATTACTCCATCCGTTTATTCCGGTAATTAAGAGCAAGTAGCTACTACGAAAACTAACTATAAACAGGTAAATCAGTCACGCCGTCGGAAACGCATTTGATTTAATTCAGGATTAGGACACACATTCCTGGGATTAGGTAATCCGGAATCAGGCAGTTAAAATCCAGTTACATCCACTAAATTAAAAAGAAATAGAAGCAACAATTAAGCGGCCGGAATCGCTACTAATACAAATACATAGGCGCAATAGGAAAGCGCTTAGAATAGTATTCCATTTCATTCTGAAATTAGTCCACCCGTTTGTTAAGGTAATCAAGTTGCAGGTAGCTACTACGAAAACTAACAATTAACAGGTAAATCAGTCACGCCGTCGGAAACGCAGTTGATTTAATTCAGGATTAGGACACACATTCCTGGGATAGGTAACCCGGTACCAGGCAGTTAAGATTCAGTTACATTCACTAAACTAAAAAGAAATAGAACCAATAAGTAAGCGGTCCGAATCGCTATTAATAAAAATACAGAATAGTATTCAACGTCATTCTGAAATTAGTCAACCCGTTTATTAAGGTAATTAAGTATCAGGTAGTTACCACGAAAGCAAAAAATAAACAGCTAAATCAGTCACGCGGTCAGTAACGCATTTAATTTAATTCAGGATTAGGACACCTATCCCTGGGATTAGGTAACTCTGCCACCAGAGTTAGTAGGTTCACCTGCATAAGAGCATAACGGTCTCAGGTGCGTACACTGTGAAACTTTGATATCAAAGTTTATTAGGGTCAAAACCACGATAAGAGAAATCTGTAACTCAGAACCGAGATAGCTATGAAATAAGAACATTGTGAAACTCAGCCACCAGAGTTAGTAGGTTCAACTGCATAAGAGCATAACGGTCTCGGCTACGTACTCAACACCCATTGATGCGTAGCTTACTAACTACCTGGTGTTGCAGTAGCGGTGTCAGGCGGTATACATTGCGGGCATGCTAACGCGCTGCAGCACCCCACCCGATCCCACCATATCCCGCACATTCCTACCCACCTACTGGCATGGGGTAGGCCTGGCGTATCCAGGAGTGACCTCCGAGTCAGCTCCATGTCAGATGATGATAATGATGATGATGAACAGTGAAAAATATGAACAAGCCGTAGCAAACAAACTAGATAACAATGCAGAAGTAATAGAAAACACTAATTTAGAACTATTATTATTATTATTATAGTTCTGTTGTAAGTTCATATTCTACTCTAATATACAGGGTAATAAGTAAGTGAATTGAAAGATATTTGGCCTGAACTGAACACCATCCATTGACGGTTCTCCAATCTTCCTTCCTTAATTAGTTAGGTCTTCCGGTCATTTTCTACTCTCTTTTCTACTGGATGCTGATGGTAGAGTGTATTTACAAGTGGGTTGCTATGCTCGGTACTGCGTTCTTTGGATTTGTTGGCATAGATGCTGATTACGTTTTTGATTAACGGTATGCTACGGTCCTTATGGGAAGTTTGATTGGACACAAACCAAGCGGCGTCCGCTGTCATGTGAAGTGTTTGTGATTGTAAAGTTTGTAAGATTTTTGTGTTGGCCGGCTTGCTACAATTTCATAGTCCTATCCAGTAAATCCAGGTAGGATAATTTAGTAAAGGATTAATTTGTTTTCAAGCGATAAAAAGATCAAATAAATTTAAAAGTGAAACAAATGTACTGGTTGCTCCGTAGGACAATTATGGAAAACAATCAAGGGCGCAATAACAACAGCATTTAAAGAAGTCTGCCATACTTACAAAACAACTAATAATAGAAACCTAGCAACACCATGGTGGGGAATTGAAATGATGAAGAAATTACTTTACAAATAAAACCAATAATAACTATTAATTTTATAATGAATAAAAAAACGTGGAAAAGAACCAGTGGCAACAGAAAAGCAAATAAGTACAAAGAATTTTGATAAAAAATAGTAATAGATTGCAAAGAAAATAAGAAGATATTCTATAAAAGATTAAAGACACTAACAACAGATAAAATAAAGAACCCAATCAATAGTTCGAATACCAACGGACGTTTACAGAGAGACAAAAACGAAATAATGAACAAGTAGAATAAAGAAAATAGGCAAACTTGAAGAACCTCAGGACACAAATCAGAATACCCAACAAGTAGAAACAATAGAAGAAGAAGGGAATGGCGAAACAAAATTGAATGAAGTAAAATAACTAAAAAATAGAAAAATGAAAGAATGCGACATAATATCAACAGAGACAATGAAAAATATGGGAGAATCGAAAACACAAAGAATTCTTAAAATTATGTAACAGCGCCTGGAAAGAGAGAAGAAATCCTAAAATACTGGAATGCCACACTAATACTACCCATACACAAAAAACTGCATTGTAGTACCACTTTAAAGCCTACGAAAAAAGAATTTATAAACGGCTAAAACCTACAGTAACCAATAGCACGAGATTTAATAAAGAAGGAGACACAAGATCATATATTCATAATAAATCAAATATTACAAAAATCACTACATCAATAAATAGAAGCATATTTCGCATTTGTTGACCTGGTAAAAGCGTTTAATTGGGTATTATGAACCAAATTGTGAAAGTGTTTGCTATGGAGTAAATAGCAGAATCATTCATCATCAGCAGAATAATTAACTAACAATATGTGTAGAAACATATCAGTTCCGTAACCAATAAAAACATACGATTTGTACCATTTACAACGAAACAGAGACTAAGACAAGAGGGGGGGGGGGAGCTAAACCCGACAATTTTCGTGGTTTCCATAAACGACAAATAAAGAAATCTTCATCGGAAATCAGAAATTACATGTAGAACACAGAATCTTACAAATAGTTAACACTTTCATAGAAGCATTTACAGATGATAGTGTCAATGGCAAAGACCCGACACGCCATGCAGAGGAATTTAAAAATATGGAGCGGTACACTGAAAAAAAAGGAATAAACTTTAATAAGACGAAAACAAAAGTCGATAGTACGAAATGAGCAAGAAGAACTACACATATAAATAGAAGAGATTGCCAACTGAGTTGGAGAGCTGTTTGTAGTGGGTTGCAGCACGAGATTTGTTGCTGCGGTAGTAATGCTGGCGAATGAAACTCAAGCCATATTGGACATTTTGTCCAGAAAACGCGTGCTCTGCCAGCTGAGCTACCACCACCACACTTGTAGATGTTCGAAATTTACTATTAGGTTTCCCAGATTTTCTTTATTTTTATTATTCATGACCACTACTTCTAGGAACTTTCTGAACGTCTACTGTATATGCATAATGTGTATTTATTTAAAATTGATTCTTAAGGAAAACTATTTATTAATATTTCTAAACATGACTTTTTCACTCGATTTTAAATCCTTGAGAGTTTAGTAAAAAAAATGTTTTAGTAATACTTTATTATAAATAGGGATAACTACATAGGTCTTTGACACTTTATAATAAAATTGTGGAAAATCATGACATATCAAATTCCATAGCCCTGTGTGCTTGATAAAGTCTAATAGTCTCTTTATGGATTCTCTGCTGTTTTCTAATACGTTAATACTAATACTAATAGTATTTCTCTTCTTTGTAGGCTATAGTTGTCACATTCCCATAAAATATGTAGTACTGTCAGTTTGGTATTGCATGTCTCGCAGATTGGTGAAAACTCTCTTGTGAAAATGTGTTCGAGGGTAATTTTTGTATGTCCTATCCATAATCTTCTTAGTATTATTTCTTCCCTTCTTAATAGTTATTTCCTGGGTGTTGATTTTTCAATTGATTCTTTAATTAGTCGAAGTTTGTTATGTTCGATTTATTTTTATTCTTCGTTCCATTTTTGTCGTATATTGTTTTGCGTTTTCTATGTTAGCTTTTATGAAGAGCAAAAGAAGCATCTCTATTTTAGTAGTTCACTAGGGCTAGAAACTTATTTCTAGTAGAGCTCTATTTAAAAAGCAGCAAAAAAGTGTGTAGCTAATATAATGGAAAGCGTTTCCGAACGATCTTTAATCACTTTTATCCGTATTCAAACGCCTACTCAAATTATAGTGGTTACCGAGCGTTTTTTATGTCAGATTTTATGAAGAGCAAAAGAAGCATCTCTATTTTAGAAGTTCACTACGGCTAGAAACATTTCTAGTAGAGCTCTATTTAAAAAGCAGCAAAAAGGTGTGTAGCTAATATAATGGAAAGCATCTCCGAACGATCTTTAACCACTTTTACCCGTATTCAAACGCCTACTCAAATTAAAGTGGTTACCGAGCGTTTTCTATGTCAGCTTTTATGAAGAGCAAAAGAAGCATCTCTATTTTAGAAGTTCACCACGGCTAGAAACTTATTTCTAGTAGAGCTCTATTTAAAAAGCAGCAAAAAAGTGTATATCTAATATAATGAAAAGCATTCCGAACGATCTTTAACCACTGTTATGCGTATTCAAACGCCTACTCGAATTAAAATGATTACCAAGCTTTGATCCAACAAACTTGAAAGAAAAACCATTAATATTGAAACATATTACCATTCCATTACAATTGTAATTGTTAATCGCAAGATGTCAACCTCCACGGTTTTATTAAATCTTTCGTAAATATAAATATTAAATACATCGTCAAAATACCAACTGTTTATAAAATAGTAGCAATTTAACTAAATATATGCAAGTACTTTACTGATGCAACCATCTCTCACTTCCCATTTTCCAAGCCTGTTATCCAGCCAAGCACCGTCTTGTAGTCCTCTAGAATTCACGGCTTGATTAATTTCTGCTGCCTATTAACTGGGAGGTTTTCCTCATTTTCTTCAAAAGTTGGGAACCTACCACCATAGTTTCCTTGGCCATCTATGGTCTTCCATACGTTGTAAGTGGCCGTAGCATTTTAACTGTTTTGTTTCAGTGGTATTGATATTTACAAATAACAAACTTATTTATTATACAGCCCACCATCCATTTATGTGTATGTCCCAACAAAGACATTTATGAAACATTCAATGTTAAGTATGTATCTTTTTTTTTATTATAAATTTAAGTCAGATCAGCGGAAGTCGCTATACATGACTGTTTGGTTGTACATTAAATAGTTATAATTACATAGGAACTACTGGCTAAACACCTCTCTAATATTACAATAGATTAACTAGGGCACTTAGTCACTTTCACTTGATGATGTTAAGTAAATGTCTTGAGGAAGTTTTCGTTTTAATCTAGTGTGTATGTGCCTTGCTCCGGTGTTATAATTTGTTGCGCTCAAGCACTCAGAGATGTTATTAAAATATTTTTTAGTATGGTTTTTTATTGTTTCATGGACTGTGGATAAGGTATGTATCTATAAAGGCCAGTTTCAAATAGTAAATATATGAAATATGCATTTATATGTGCATTTACATATTATGTCCTGAATTCCGAAATCTTAAATAATCTATAATCTTCATACTTAACAAGTGGGCACATAGCAACTGAGGGTTTACGAGTCGATACTAAACTGTAACAGCAACAAACACGAATCAATACAAAACAGAACTGCCTTAGAGAAATGTGTATTCTAAAAGAGTATTAGAATTCCTTGATATCGTGTTCAATTCCTTATATCTTAAGTTTAATTCAGATGGACGAATTATCCTGCCGTTCCAAGTAGAAACAACGTTTTCCGCGAACTTCGCTAGGCTCGAATGTAGCAAAAGCATCGAACACTTTCTCATATTTAAACAGTTTAATAAACTCTTCCGCAAAACCACGTACATTCATAACCCATTACCAATATTTGCGTTTCCCTAGTCAATACACTCGAGGGCTAGAATCGATTGATTGATTATTGCACGCAAAGAATTGCCAGTCATATTTTATTTACAAGAGTTGTTTACAAGCAGAACCTTGTTTAATATTAAATTTCGTGTTTTCGCTTTGACGGTGTAATTTTTAATATTCTGACAAACAAAATTCGGTTTTTACTGTTTCAACCAAATTACATAAACAACAAGATAAACCCGCCCACTGTGTAAAAACACTTCGCACTAAATTGCCTTCTCAGACTACCCAGTGGCGCAAGATAAATTTATTTTTTAAGTAATCCAACAATTTTCAGCATGACTTAAACCGCCTTCTGGCGTTACACTTCAAACAAGTCGATGTTAAACCCACAGTCTAAACTTTCATTGTTATTCATAATTAATTATAAAGTAGCTCTTTCATTCATCCAGTTATACCCGAAAAGGGGGTTCCGAATCGTATGCAATAAGAATTTCAATGGCTACATCGCGAATAATAAAACCTTTACGGTAAAATTGCAAATATCTTGCCGACTTCAATAGTGCTTCAGACATTCAAACGGAATTAAAAGGAAACTTTTGCGTTACCCAGTCGAGAAGCTTTTGTATTGGATTTCATGAGGAACCTTCCTATGTATAATTATATATGCATCGCCTAGACGGCAGTTGCTCTTTGTTAATGCATTTTCCAGGTGAACAATTTAAATTTAAATTTTCACAGCATGTTGAGCATCTTTGTATATTCACACATCAATATTCTTGGAAAACAGCACGGAAAGAGCTAAGGAATGCTAACAGAATGGTGATTCAGCACATATTGAACCCTTGTTCCTAAAAGTCTATTCAGCAAGAAGGACGCGAATCGATAAAACGTCAAATCATCCCTAAATAACCTCTGGTGATAAAACAGAGAAGAAAAGATATATGTATGTCACGCGCGCTTGACTGGAGGTCATTAAGTTAAATTTAAATTGCGAATGCTTCCTACCTTCGCCTATTATTTATTTAATTAAATAGTACATCAAATTAATTTATACAATTAACTTTAAATTAACCTACTAATAATACGTTTCAACACTTTTGTTCTGGCTGCTATTTAACATATTTTGGGGCTAAAACAACAGTAAACGTTATATGCTGAATATGCTACAGTAAACCTGTATAATACAGGGTGTCCCAAAATGATGATTTTAAAGAAGACTTATTTAACCAAACAAATATGATAAATAATCATTCAGCAAATCTTAAATTGAACATACTTCTGTTAATCTTATCTTTGCCTACTATTTGTTTAATTACCCAGTGCTTCATGTCAAATTAATTTATAGTATTAATTTTAACGAAATCATCTCTTCGGGCTTAGACCGCGTCGTCGTAGAATTGATTGATGCTGACGTTTCACTAACCGTTGCAAGTAGCAATATCAAAGCCTAATGCGTCATTACGCTTTGACTATGCTACCTGCAACGGTTAACGCAACGTCAGCATTTATCAGTTCTAGTACAACGTGGTCTAAGCCCGAAGCGCCTTCTGTAGATACAAACCGCGGGAACTTTAAACTTCAAGTGAACTTTAAGTTAACATGATAATAATATATGTTATCACTTTGTTCTGGCTGCTATTTATCATGTTTCGAGTTATACACAGCTATACATCTATTTGCAGAACCAGTAAAGCGGTATATTACAGGGCCAAGAATGGTCACTTTAAGAATGTATTTTTTTTTAATTTAATCAAATAAATTATATAAGTAATCAAGTGGTTGTTGATTAATTATCATCCCTCTTACAAGGGAAAGTGAATGAGGTCGTTGTTCATTTTCTGCTTATTACAACTCTCTCTCTCTCTCTCATTCGCGCTCTCCTCTCTCTCTCTCTCTGTCTCTCTCTCTCTCTCTGCAGTGGCAGCAGTGTCCGAATATCAATTACATATGTCAGTACAACGAAAAAACACCTTCAAGCTCTTTTTATATATCACTCAGATATGCAAGTATGCCCATTAACAATTTGCCATCTGTTGAGACATTTCTGGATTTGTCATTCTCAATTTCCCCAAGATGAAGAATTTCCCTCGATTTGCCTGTCACAACATTTAAGAGTGGGTTCAACTTTTCCAAGAGGCTATCACCACCAGAGTTATCTCACTAAAGGTTAAGAAAATTTACAATACTTGTTCAGTGGTCCAAGATAATCAACAGAGGAATTTACATAGCAAATTAAATTTTAGGAACATCAATTTAAAGAATTTTCAAAACTATAGCTTAACCCTTACAAATTATAGTAACCGCATCTGTTGACACACAAATTGCAATATGACGTTGTGTAACTAACACCTATACATCATTCTTCCTGACAAGAAGCTCTTTACTATCAAACAAACATATAATCCCGCAAATAACATGCTACGATCCAAGGAACATCATCCCATCCATCATAATCTGCTCAGCATAGTCGAAATGCATAATATTTTGGATAGGAATAACATAATCCAAAAAAACACCATTCACTAAAAGTCACAATTTAAATAGAAATATGTCAAGTAATATTAAAGGACTCATCACATAGGGAAACACAGTTGTACAGTTGGAAATGACACATAAAGTTACCCAATTTCATCTTTGTATACACATACATGGTCGCCAAATTCACCTGACCATACACAATATCACAATTGAAGTGGTGGTAAGACACCTATTAGAAACCGTACAAATAGCAGGTTGTAAACATAATTCAAGAAAATTTTTGTGAATTTGATTGGAATTAGTGGTGGGCATAATACTTTAAAATGTATATATGCACCAATTATTTGTTTCTTGGCTTCCTACTTAAGGAAACTATTAATTTACAAGATACTGGGTACAATTTATAGCTAAGCTATACTGCAAGCAGTAAGTAAATATCAAAAACAAAACAGAAACGACGCACGTATTTGCAAAATTAAATGAAGAAGAACTTAGTACTTTAACAAGGTCGTAAACACTAAACCCAGTAGTCAAATTGAACATTTGAAGTAAGCAACACAGAACGTACAGGATTAAATGTCATAACTAGGGCGCCTAAGCTTTCCCTTCCGTTAGTCGTTAATGAACACTAGTTCTGCGATTTTCTAAACCTGTAGTGTGTAAGAATAATAAAACTTTGCCCCTCTTAAGTTGGGTCTGTTATTACGAAAGTAATTACGAAAAATTTTCAATGTTCCGATATTGCTAAAACTTATTTTTTGTTTCTGCTTAGAATTGATGAAAATATTATCAACAATTTGACAACAAAGAGATTGTAAATATATGCGTATAGACCCTTATGTATGATGAATACTTTAGGAAAGTTATTAGAATATCTCCTAAAAAGAGACTAAACGTAGAATTCTAACAGAAAGGGAATCTATCGAAATCACAATAAGGTTTTAAAGCTCGTATGTCAACGCTAGGTGCCATGGAAATAGTCAAGGGCATAGTAAAAAAAGTAAATAGTGTGAACCTCTGAAGAAGAGAAGTGCGTCCAATGGTCACTCTAGACATCAAAAATGCTTTCGGTTCGGCATCATCGAGTAACTGAAGAGATGGAGCATTTCCACATATTTATTTTAAATGGTACATGAATACTTGAAAGAGAAGATTCAGCTCATAGGGGAAAATAAGGAGATGGTTGTAACGTGTAGAGCTCCACAGGGGTTGGTCCTGGGGCCCACCCTGTGAAATATTTATTATGATGGGGTGCTGAGATTACCAATGCCAGAAGGGGTAACAATGCATTAACTGCATAAGCGAATAATCTGTCAATAGTAGCGACGGCAAGCTCAAAACTCAAGTTAATATGCGCGAAAAGGAGCAGCGCATGGCTTAAAACCAAGCAGTTAGAGTTGGCGCCACAAAAATGTGAAGCGGTCGTACTAACAGGCAGGAGGAATATAATGCTTATTTAACGAAAATCGAACGAAACGTGGCTATAAGAATATGCAGCGCACATAGGCCGACTTCTACGGTGGCCCTGCTGATGTAGCAGGTACGGCGCCAATAGACCTTATGGTGTTGGAAACAGAGGCAATGTACAAAAGAAGTTCAGCTATAGCAGATCTAAAAGAGGAACGGACAAACGACAAAACAGTTGGAAAAAGAACAAGGAAAAGGTACCTGAACGAAGAGATTAATTACAGATCCAGGACGGTGGACGACAAGAAGACATGGTGAAGTCGATTTTTATTTAACGCAGATGTTAACCGGGCTCCACAACTTTCAGAAATAGATGTACAGGTTTAAACGGGCTGAAACCCTAACTATATATACATATTATGCGGTCGTAAAATGTCCTCTCCCCCCCTACTAACTTCTGAACGACTTGATATTTCTTCACAAAATTTTGTGTGTTTTAATGGGAGGCTAAATACTACTTTTTAGTACATATTTAAATTTTAAAACTTTCTTTATGAATATGTTTTTAAATTGCAGTGGGGTTCGAGTTACACCTCATTTGATAGGTCTCTTTGAGTAGACTAAAATTCTAAATTTTGGGAAAATTTTATAGATTCTAAAACAAATAACAGATTTCCAAATTATCTGTTTTCGATAACAAGCAAAACGCTAAAAAATGTAGGAAGCGAAACAACAGAAGTAAAAAATTGAAATAATTAGTCTTTCTGTTCTGTCACTTTAATTCAGTTATTGTGTTTGCTCACGTTTGAATAATGAGTGTTGAAATCAGTGATACCAACAATAATTATGGCGAGTGTTCGAACTTTGCAGGAAAAAACTAAAGCAGTTTTTATTTTTGCTGAAGCCAATCGAAACTTTCACGAAGCCTAAAGAATATTTATTGAACGTTTTCCTAACCGTCCTATTTCTTATGAGAACTTCTGCAAAAATTTATTAACACTGGAAGGGTGCAAAACAGGAAAAAACCTGGACGACCCGCAATTTCAGAAGACAAACAAATTCAGATAGTCGATCAAATGGTAGTACATTCTTAGCAATCAACTTCACATGTAGCTGCGATATGTGATGTATCGGCGACCACTGTCAAAAAGTTTTTAAAACGGCATAAGTTCCATCCATACAAAATGAAGGTTTTACACCAGTTGATTGAAGATGATGAGGATAGACGCATTGAATTTTGTCAGGTCATGACCCAAACAATTGAAGAAACCCGTCCTACATTCGCAGTATCTGTTTTAGTGAAGAATTCACATTTTTTAAATGGGTTTGTTAACAGAGAAAATGTAAGATATTGGTGAGATGGAAATCCCCATGTTTTCCGCGAAGGTCACACTCAATTTCAGTAAACATTGAATGTGTGGATAGGAATACTTGGCGACCATATCGTAGGTCCCTCATTTATCGACGGAAACCTTAATGCGGGATTGTACCTGAACATGCTGGAAAACCTCATCCAAACGTTAATTGTGAGTTGTGATTGCTGAAAATAATCCAAACTAATTTGACATGGATATGTAATTCCAGCAAGATGGCTCTCCTCCGCATTTTAGCAGACAAGTTCGCAATTAACTCCATGCAACGTATCTTCGACGATGGATCGGTCGTCGTGGTCCAACAGAATGGTCTCGCGATCCCCTGACCTGAGTCCGTTGGATTTGGTTTTGTGGGGGTATCCTAAATCGAAAGTTTTTCAAACAGAACCCGATTCCCTTTTGGCTTTACGACGTGAAATAACAGAGGCTTGTGCAAATATCGGACTTGAAACTTTCCAGAACGTACGGGAAGAAATATTAACTCGGTTTTTCTATAGTCAAAAAGTTCAATGAGCACACTTTGAACGTTTATTAAAATAGTATTACTATTCAGTTTTTGTTGTATAAAAAAAGCTTTGTTGTGTTTTAGAGTCTTCTTCTTCTTCTTCATTCTTCAATGGTGAACATTTCACAAGCATACCTTTTATGCTTTAATTCTTAGATTTTTCCATAAACTTGTTATTTCCAATCATCTGTCATTTTTTTCTGAATGAATATTTTATACACTTAAGGATCAGGCGCAGAATTACAATACGTCTCGAATGAGGTGTCACTCGATGCCCATTGCTATTTAAAAAAATAATTGAAGATGGCGCCTAGCCGCCATTTTAAAAGTTATAAAATTTAAATATGGGCTAATAAGTTGTATTTAGGTTCCCATTCAAACACACAAAATTTTGTGAAGAAATATCAAGTCGTTCAAAACTTAGAAGGGGGGGGGAGTTTGTCATATCCGTTGATTTTGTTTGGGTTGATCTGGGGTGTAACCGTTGAATTCTCTGTTTTGTTTTGCTGGTTCGTAGTCGTGATAATAGTAGAGGTATTTATCAAACTTGACTGAGAGTTTTTCAACTGGAAAACAATAAGATATGAGGTTTATGTATTATGTTCGATAATTGTCAACTAACATGTAATTTTGGAGGAAAATGGACCTTTCAATAATTGTATGTTTCTTCTGAGTAATATTTGGATATAGGTGTGAAGAACATTTTAATATGATTCTGATAATGATTAATTATAATATTATTAATTTACAGTGATTTAAATTTAAAATGAATATGAATGTTGTAACAAAAAATAATTGATCGACCATGTGGGATGTCAAAACATTCCTTCTTAAATGAGGAATTAGGCTATAATTTCAGTTTTGATGTAGAAGATATTTTCAAAAAGTTATTTAAATATTTTAAGATTTGGTTAATTTCATTCTGCTTTCCCATTGGTTGAGGAACTCACATGTGTTTGGTAAAATTTACTTATTTCTGTTTGTATTGTGTTGTTGCCATGGATATTTATTAAAAAAAGGAGAAAAGAAACGAAGTCTTGCCGTGAAAATCTCAACGTGAACTGACGCTCGTCTGGCGACTCAATTGAAATTGGCGTTTTGTGTGTTTATTACTTCCTGTTTGACCAAAACTATGTTATTAATGGTTACGGTTCAAATCAGCGTTATTTGTTACTTATCTGTGTGAATAATGGATAAAACTCAGTAAATTAGCCGAAAATCAAGAATTTGGAGCGGAGTATCAAAGTAGCGTCAAACTTCATCGTTAGGAATCATCTACAAGTTAGACGCAAGTTTAATACCTGTTAATTATGTAGAAGATATTCGCATCATATTATAAAACTGTCACTGGAATGGCAATCGTGTTTTAATTTAAAATAAATTAAAACCGATAAGTAACATCGAAGCATCAACAATTTGAAAAGTGAAGCAAGTTTGGGGTTAACAATTTGAAAAGAAAATATAAAGGTGCAACGTATTTATGAGTTTATTGGTATATTGGAACATCTGAAGTAATAAGCAGTAAATAATATTTGGGTTAATTACCTTGTGAGACGATTTTACGAATACGAAGATACTCAGTCCAAAGTTTTTCTGCGAGGAACTTAGAAAAAAAGCAACAACTGATGAGCTTTAATTCTGAAGTTCGAGATCAACAGGGCGCAGTAGTGCCATCCTAATTTCATCTAGTGAATTTTACTAACACCAGAAGAAATAAACAAGTGCTTCTATATGAAAACGTGGATCCGTTTGAAAGTGCTTTGTTAAATTGGCCTTACTATTTATTTCATACAACTTCGTCATTTAATTGTTAAAGTTGTATGATGTTTTATAAGAAAACATTTGGATAATTTAATAACATTTAATTTATTTCTTTGTTGCATCCATATTTTATGAGTTCATGTTTACTACTTTGTACCCTTCATCTTGTTCAGTTAACCAGCGCAAGAATTTAAAGGTTATACAGCAGTTACCAAAATTTTTTATTAAACCCTGAGATAAGAGTTCTTCTAAAGTTTATGTTTGAAGTGTGCCCCATGTGTTGTTTCAAGCTTATGTAATAAAACTGTAATATTTTTTGTTCATATGAAAGTGAGATCATCTTTATTGCGGATGCAAGTAAAGCTACATTTCCCCTTTTTTCATACGTAATATTTTTGTCGCTTCAATGTGGGGCACATATTTAGGTCCCTCAATAAAATAATGTATATATATAGTAGACGCTCGATGACAACGTGAACTAATTCAGACCCGAGTGTGTTTAAATTATCGAAATGTTTACATTAGCGAGCGTGATTTTATTAATCGGCAAATTATTAAAAGAAACGTTTAATAACATAATTAATATTTGTTTGCTATTTGTGTCGCTCCCGCACCTAGTGCAACCTCGTCTTATGATTTTCACTTTGCCACTCAACCTTAAACACTTTCTTTGATTGGATGTGGATGCAATAGTCGTAATGCATAAACGCACGCAATATGCCTGACTTAAGTTTAACAACGACTAAAATGAAATCAGCGCTGTTACTACAAATAATTTGCTGAGAGTCACGTATGTACATCATAAAAACAATAAAAAACGTAATGTTTACGTAATCGAGCTGTACATGTTGTTTACGTTATCGGGCGTTCCATTTGATCCGATTGATTGATTGATTGATATGAAAGAGGGAGAGCGAGGACGCGGTTTTCCAAGCATCTCTAAGCACTGCAGCCATCATTGGTACACCCTAACTAATAATTTTGCCTATCTGGGGTAATTCCAACTCCAGTAGTGATTGTTAACGTGTCACACATCGCAGTGGCACGGGACCTACGGCTTTACTTCTTATCCGACAGAAGGCGCATTTTCAAATTTTTCCCCGCTAGAAAAATCTCGCCGACCTTGGCCAGGTTCGATCCCGCATCCCTCGGATCTAAAGGCAAACGCGCTAACCACTAGACCACCGAGGCAAGCCATTTGACCCTATAGTAAGAATTTTGTGTTGACATTAGCGCGATGTTTCCATTAGTGGGTGTTTACGTTACCGAGCGTCTGCCGTATGTATGTATATATATATATATATATCTCACACATCTCAAAATCAACATATACAGGGAATTTTTCTTTTTAGTACACATAGCCTATGTATACTTTTAAAAGAAACGTGTCAATTTCGCCTATTGTGTATGCAACCAACTATACAGACAACTAAAAATCAGAAACAAACGTCACTATAGTTGTGAATTATTTGAGTATGAAGATTATGTTGATGCAATGCTTATATTAAATAAGTATTTCACCTTGTAGGTATATAGGACGCTGATGATGACTTATTTATTAAAAAAATCGACAGGATGATGTACCCGTAAGGTCCGTGCACATTATATTTCTTTTGTACAAAACACATACATAAGCGGCAGAATGGTGTAATGGTCAGCATACCTGCCTTGCAAGCAGTTGATCCGAGTTCAATTCCCGGCGATGGCAAACTTTTTTAATTATTATTATTTAACGTAGTAAAATATTCAGTTTTTATTTTATGGGAATTTATTATGTATCCCTCTGATTTAAATTTTCTAACAATTGTTTGACACTAAATAGAGATTAATTTTATTTTTTAGCATTGAATTAATTTGATTGCTGATGTCACAGCATGCTTGAGTTGTCTGTATAGTTGGTTGCCTACAAAATAGGCGAAATTGACGCATTTCTTTTAAAATTATACATAGGCAATGTATACTTAAAATAAAAATTCCCTGTATATATCCCCCACTAGAGCAGGAAATGTTCAACAACGTCCTGTGTAAATGTATTTGTCCATTTCTTTCCATCTTATATAATGGGTAAATAGGTTTTTATTTGTATATAGATATTCGTAAGGCTTATTCATACGAAATATTTAAGAGTTTCTATTGTTACATAATATATAAATAGATTACAATGTATGGAACGACTGAAATATTTACTTTCAATTCTTTTGTACCTCATATTTTTTTTATTCCTCAAAATAACTGTTTTCTTCTATAAGAAACCAGTAAATAAATGTTAGAATATTAATAAACTTTCAAATTCGCTTTTTAGCGATTAAGC
Organism: Limonius californicus; assembly: GCA_014611495.1. NCBI lineage: Eukaryota > Metazoa > Arthropoda > Insecta > Coleoptera > Elateridae > Limonius > Limonius californicus. The sequence goes on from JABXWE010028106.1 coordinate 22,903, forward strand.
AAATAACCGATTCGGCGGTAAATCAAAACAGTTCCCATAAGCTGAATTGCTGACCCAAAATTGAATCTAAAACGAGAATTTAAGCCATATTACGTAATTACAAGGCTTAAGACAAAGGCACTCATTAAAGAAGGGACGCTATTTGTCTATAGAATTTCCCCAAGGATATTAAAAAGGCTATAAAATCCAAACACTATAAATAGCAAGTAGTAGAAGATTATTCTTCCAGAGGCATAACATCTGAAGAGATACTTTTATGCAAAAATTGGAGAGTACGTAGCATTTTTCGAGAGTTTGAAAGCAGACTTTAGAAAAGAAACCCTCGTTTCCAAAGGTTTCGACAGGACAAATGCGCCTAAAACTGGAGTGCCTGAATCTCAGAAAAAAGAGCGTCCATACTTAGGCGAAACTTACATCCAATTCTCGCCACATACATATATTCATGATCTCACTTGTTTAGTACAGTACATAAAAGTACCATAACAATGTTCAGATTGAAGTAAGCGGAACAAACAAAATTCACTTAAGAGCTTTGTCGATTTTCCATAACGTAATTAAAAGTGACGTCATGAATATGGATAACGCAAATTGGCTATAAATTAATAGGCCCAAGTATAACACTGCAGCGGCTTTCGTTTAATACAAAGTTTGGAAACAAATACGTTGAGTTTGAAAATCCGAAAATTTATTCCGATACTTTCGGAATGAACGCCAACTCAAAGCATAAATAGACGAATTGTAACACAGACAAACTTTTCCCATAGAATACCTCTATACACCAAATCGATGAGTAATCGAGAGTGAAAGTGATCAGAATTGGCACTGGTAAGCCCATAATTTCGTAACATGGTTAGTTTTTTCGATTATTAGTAGGTAATAATAGTTTAGAAGCGCCATAGATGTTATTCACTCGTATTATCCCATTTCAAATGTATAAAAGTTATAAAAATTATTGGAATAGTGCTTGATGCCTAAATAACACATATTTAATGAGCTCACATTGCCCTACACATTCCAAAATTGATTATTTTAGCATTGAGTATTAAGTAAACAAAATCCTTTATTCATGCGTACATGAGCGCCATTTCAACGTTGATTGATCGAGAAATAGACACAATGAACTGTAATGTATTAAATAAAAATAAACCTGGAATATAATGGCTTTAATTTACGACAGCGCTCGTTGAAATGCATTACCTAATCTTTACATCATTTTAATATCCATCACAGTATAAAACATTACTTACATTAAAAATCATTGTTGTGTATGTCGCGCCTAGACAATGAATTCCATCAATGGCTAAATGCATTTTCACAAAGCACTCTTTATTTAGTTTCGAATGGGGTTTGACTTCCGTTTATTTATTAATAGCAATATTCCTGTTTTCAATAGACCAAAGGCGTATTTATTACACTCTGGATGAGTGCTTTGAACCCTTCTTACCCGTAACCGAGTAAGAGGCTAGCCAAACCCTTTAGGGCGAAATTTTCCTGTATGAGTTGACGGTTGCCAACGATGTTAGTATGAACGCGACAGCTGACTTTCTGTGTCCTCCGAAGCACGGTGTTAATTAATAAGACCATTAATTAATTAATACCTAGGGCCACATTGTAGATAGATTACATTTTATAGCATCCCGCCTTCTCGAGGTAGGTTTATGCCAATGGCTTAATAATTTTCTAAGTATGACAATAACTTTAGGATAACTAGATAGAATAGGGTGTATTCCACAACCAGCAGCTCATAGGTATTTGTAAATACATTGACAGTTCGGTATGCACTATGCAAGTAACTGTATACATAAAAAAGTAGAGACAGTAAGCCACGTTTGTCAATTTTCATAAGCACACATTTATGAATAAATTGGCCTTTTTAAAAACGAAACCGTCTTTAAATTGTTCATATGATAACCAAATATACTTATAAATACACTATCAGTTTGGTATGCAGCGACTTCTCTATGTACAAGCATTAATCATATTTTATAAAATCAACTTTACCAACAAACCGATTTAGACCTTTTTTTTGTATGTTCTTGATATGCCTTGATATATGATGTAAGAGTTTTCTCAAGGTCACACAATACGCATCAGAATTGATTGTTGTGCCTCTCGGCATAAAATCCACTAATTACATCTCACAGTCGGCGGGCGACTCAATTTTCTTAAACGTTATAAACTTCTACAGCTCAGCACACAGACAGACGATACGGCTACAAATGGCGTGTAAGCGCGCAAAGCATGCTGGGAGCAGACGCGCAATCACACTGCGGTGATCGCGCGTCGTTCTCACTCTTATTCACAACCAGGCCTTGTAACGGGGTGCCCGCTTACGCTTATTAGGCCTCACGTTAATATTGCTTATATTACTCGGATAAGCTCGTGAGATGTCCAGGGTTCAAAAATGACTAAATGTAAAAGAAATGTATTTATTAATTAGCACTAACCTATGTACAAAATGTAAAATAAATTAATGTTCTAGTGTATAATAATAAATGTACAGGTAAATAATAACAAATTCTGAGTAGGTCTGGGAGTACTCTGTAGCTCCAATGTCTTTCTGGTCGGGCCCACCTACTGCGGCTTGCTGCGGTAGATCGACTGCTCGATCGTTCTCCAAGATGGATGCGGTCTGGTTTTGACTGGACTTTAAACACAAACAAATAAATTAAATAATTATTGCTTATAAGTGTTATTGCGGCTTCAGTGATTACGGTGGGGTAAATCGGGATAAACGGGTAATGATTAGCTAA
>JABXWE010028108.1:0-11610 GCA_014611495.1 Limonius californicus
TATATATATATATATATATATATATATATATACATACAGTGCTTCCCGAAAGTAACGGATAAATCCTATACAATCGTTGAGGAAAATATTTCAAAAAAATGTTCGGACACGTCGATTTTTATTTTTAAATTGTCATTTTGAGATGTAATTTTCAACCGCCCACCCCTCAACCCCTAAGTGCTAGCAACTTCAACTTTAATAATTCAAATAGCAAAGTACCCCTTCTGATACCTCATCTGATAGCTTCCTTTATGTTGAATACAATAAAAACAAGTTTTTTAAAATCGGTTGAAAAATAACGGAGATATTTACCAAAATGTATTCAAATGAAAGTGCCAATATTCGAGCAGGCGTTGATACGGCTCTAACAATGAGTGATAAAAACAATTGAAGTTTATCGTACTGAGTACGTTTTAATGTTTTAAGTGTTTATGTTGTATTTTTAAGTTTGGATGAAAAAATTTTATTTTTTACTTTCTTGTAAAAAAATGTTTTTAATTTCTCCTCAAAACCCATCGCCATGTTTACTGAGAATATAAACTTCAATAATTGGTTTTACCACACATTGCTAGAACCGTATCAACGCCTGCTCGAATATTGGCACTTTCATTTGAATACATTTTGGCAAATACCTCCGTTATTTAACAACCGATTTTGAAAAAATTTTTTTTATTGTATTCAACATAAAGAAAGCTGTCAGATGAGGTATCAGAAGGGGTACTTTACCATTTGAATTTTTAAAGTTAAAGTTGCTAGCGCTTGGCGATTGAGGGGTGGGGGATTGAAAATTACACCTCTAAACGATAATTTAAAAATAAAAATCGACGTGTCCGAGCATCTTTATGAAATATTTTTCTCAACGATTTTATAGAATTTATCTGTTACTTTCGGGAAGCACTGTATATACCTAGGTTGAGTATTGATCAGATCCGGACTTCAAATGGTCAAATCGCTCTGGTGAAAACATATAGTATAGAAACTTAGGACTTGTTTCCGATTATCTACTAAAAAATAATTCACCAATGTTATCATGTAATACAGCAAATGAACTTAGACTATCTAGATCTAAAGGAATTTTAACTGAGAAAAATCTCTTCTCACCAAGTGATCCATTATTAACTTCATTCAGAGATTATCTTCAAAAGTTTTCCTCGACCAAACTTACTTTAGATATTCGTCAGTCAGTTTGTCACTCCTACTGAAGATGGCAACATAGTTATTAGGTGTTCTAAATATTATGAGAGCAAATAATTTTGTTATAAGTAGTTTTCAATGTGGGGAATTTTTAAGGTCATTATTGCGAGCATGTCTTTTTCTCTGTTTGCAGCTTTTTGTTCAGAAATGTGTTTATCTCTGAAATTTACGGCACTTTGGCTCGAAAGGAAACGCGCGTTAGAGCATATCTGTCTCGTCGAGGAGCTCAGCCTTGAAGAAACAAATCGGCAAAATCGCCGGGAAGAAATTTTACCGCTCTTTATGGAAATATATGATTATTTTTGAAAAAATCATTAAAATCTATTTTATTTTGTATTTTGGTAATTACTGTAATTGTTTACCATTTCAAATTTCACGCGGTTAAATACTCTAAGAAAGACAAAAAAAAAACTAAATAGAGTCGTGGGTTTGAGTGATCTACTAATTGCTACAATTATAGTACAGACAGGAAATAATATGTATATCAGATATTTTCTGTTGGAAGAAATCTATTTTGATATCGAATTTTTTAATTGGTACAAATCAATAGTAATTAATTGAGTGTATTTTTGTGTCCATTAATAGAAAAAAATATATGATTACTTCTTAAAATTTAAAAATATACTAAGTGTAAGACTAGGACAGTATTAAACTGTAGGTTCCCCATGCTTCTAACGTATCTTTGAGCAGAAGCATGTGAAAGGGAAAACCTACTATACAGAGTGAGTGGATGAATGTGCCAAACTCCATCATCGTATTCTACACATTAATATATGACTAAAAAACACAAAAGTTCTAAACGATTTTTATTTATTTTCGTATTACAGCGTTTTAAAATTTTAAACTATAGTAAATTTTCAAAGATGTCTCCTTGTACTTGCAGACATTTTCTGGCTCGTTTGCCAACAGTGCTTGATACTCTCACAAACGAAATTGTAATGGTGTGAAGTCTGGAGACTTTGGCGGCCAACTAATCGGACCACCGCAATCAATTTCTCGTTTTGGCAAAATTCGGTACTACACCAAGCTTTGAGTGGAACCAAATTGCAATTAACATTTATCCACCGACAAAAATCGTCTCCCGGTTGTAGGTGCTGTACACGCTGTATGTGATATTGGTATAAGCGTTGTTCATGTTTGAAGAATTTCAAGTTGAACGATCGTTCTTCGTGGGCTAGTCGTAGGGCTTTTTTTTTCACTAAATTAAGAATGATTTCCAATTCATCCACACCTTGTTCATGGATACTTTTTGTTCTGTGTGCAGTAGAAGTGTGCCATTGAAGATTTGTACAAATATGTTTCTATTCGGAATCTTACGATTCGGAAACCGTTGCGAAATTCTTCAACCGTGGCTCTGGCATTTCCGTTGCAGAAATCATAAACAAACAACATACTTGCATATTCAAGATGCGAGGCATTGTTTATCAGTTTCAGAATATTGTAAATAGTCTCATACTCATTCAGAAGTTGTTGTGTGGCTATTAAAGTGTGCTAACCTACTTGATTAAACTCAAACCTTCAAGACGTTTTAATTCGAAAACAAATATAAATCGTATTACAATGTTTGTGCTTTTTACTCTCATACATTAGTAGTGCAATATACGATGTTGGAGTTTGGACTTTCCTCCCGACTCATCCTGTATATGCCTAACTATTAACAAATTGTAGAAAATGTTATAAACTATAAAATTTAAATAAAGACAAGCTTTGTTTTCCATAGCCCATATTTTTGAATTTTTTTAGTTTATACTGCATTTGTAGGTAACGAATGTAGATACCAAATCTGGTTCCACTAAACAAACGCTAGAACAAATCTGAGAAATTTGTGAAATAGGAAAATCATTATATAAAAAATGTGTTTGTCTTGCAATTCGAGACCATGTTAAAACTTTTGAAATAGATAGTTTAGCATTTACAATTTAAAATTTCTAAGAATTCAAACGTTATCTACTCGTAGAAGCATTGTTAAACAGTTCCTTTTTAGTTTCTAGACGTCTAGTATCAGTTAGAATTTCAAAAACAATTTTTCAAGATCAACATACATTCGCATTACATGCTCATAAGTAAAAATAACCAGAAGCTTAGGAAACGAAGGTCTAACAGGTTGTTAGTTCAAAATATTATCTCAAAGTTCATCTTTTATGCTTGTTAAACGTCCAACACACTGAAATAACGTCATCGAACAAAAATGAATTTCATGGCATCTCAATTTTCACAAGAAAACATCAACGCTCCCGCAAATGTATCCATCTTGCGATCAACCTACACTATTTACGGAATTTTTCTGCTAAATCGGGTAAAACAAAATTATTTAATTTTTTCGTCCATATAACTCCATCCTGGGCAAATATAATTAAATAACTCTATTAAATTGCTCAGTCGTACTTCCAAAAATTTCTATTTGACTAAAAGAGCTCATAAGCGTAAAAATTATCAGCGAATCGGAATTTTAATTTAGAAATGCAATTAATTTGATAATTATCTCAAACTTAAGCGCCAAAACAATTACTACCTGTGTTTTCATGTTTTAAATACAAACACTTACATAATGTTCTAGTTTTAGAAAATTTGTTACGCAAATAGACTTGTTCTAAAGGTCAGTTGCGTTATAAACATTTTTATGGGCAAATTGCATCCAGAAACGAAAATTAATGAAAATCCTAGAATGTTGTACCAATTCGCTAGATATTCATATAAAATTCGTGCATATTTACCGAGTCACTTATCGTCAAAGTCTAAAAACAAGTGACGTTTTGCGCTATATTTACAACATTACGTAAGAAAACTTGTATCTTCTTTTGAATTCTGAATTAATTACAACTTCTAATGACCGTGCCTACACAAATCGATTTTGTTAAGCAGTTCGAGGAAACTAATCCCGATTCCTGCAAACAAATAAGTCTTAATAAAGAAATGATCTAAAGATCTCGCAAGCAATTTACAAAATAATGCAAATTGAAACGAAATATAAAAAACGACGTGATTTTCCTGAATCTAACGTCGAGTCTGTGGAAATGTCTAGACTTGAACTGCGAGGAGAAACCTGATGCAGAAAGCGTTTGAACTTATGGTTGGTTGCTGGCGCCTGTTTCTGAACATTTACTCGTTTTATTTTGTTCAACGCCAATATAAAATTCAATTAATTACGAGTACTAGGTGGATATAACCCCACATTATCGAGTGCTCTGCTCGCAAGCAAGAAAATTAATACTTTTGTGTAAGCGGAGCTTTAAGAAGCAAGAAATTCAACACTCGTTGGTGTGCAGACGATCAGTTACAATGCAGAAACGAGATTTGCAAGGCTTTGAGGTCATAAGAATAAAATATAAAGTTTACCATAAACACGAGTCCGCTTTTAAGTCCGTTGCACATGTACGCGTGCTATTATTACAAGTTCACTAACTTGAAAATTGTGGTAGTTACGGCTTAAAATAGCAGAATTCGTGCCACGTCCAGAAGTCACTAAATTTGTACAGACTAAACAATTCCGAAAATTTTTGACAACAATGAATAACATTTTATGATTGCGGTCCCATTTTTAAGTACAAAAATAGATCGCGGCATTGTTTGAAAGTTTAAAATTAGTAGTAATGAATGAACTCGTATTTTTCAGCGTTTCAGAAGTAAATTTTAATAAATAAACTGTCGAACCGGTGGGCTACGCTACACGCTTTGTTTGGTACTGTAGCGTTACGGGTCCTTTTGTTGTGTTTTTAGCTTTTTATTCGTCGTGATTCTTCGTGATCGTCTTAGGTTAGGATCTAGAGTAGTTGAGCTAAATACGTGAAATAAAACACCAGAGAGGTATAATACTTTTATTAACGTCAATATTTAACAACTGCAGACAGTGCAATTTAGCTACCTCCGGTATTCACCTGTTCAGCAGGAAACCTTAGCCGAGGTAGAGCTACGTGATCTCAAGTATGCAGATATTTAGATGGGACGTATGGAACCCAATTTCTTTTAACAAACAACGAAAAAGCGCGGAATAGTTAAAGGACTAAGAATACCTATAGCTGCAGCCGAGTTTTCTCCAGCGCAATATACAGGAGGATGCTTGGATACCTGCAGCTGCTGCCGAGTTTCCTCCAACGCAATATACAGGGTGATGATTGGATACCTGCAGCTGCTGCCGAGTTTCCTCCAGCGCAATATACAGGGTGATGACTGGATACCTGCAGCTGCTGCCGAGTTTCCTCCAGCGCAATATACAGGGTGATGATTGGATACCTGCAGCTGCTGCCGAGTTTCCTCCAACGCAATATACAGGGTGATGATTGGATACCTGCAGCTGCTGCCGAGTTTCCTCCAGCGCAATATACAGGGGAAGGATTAGATTCTTGTTCTGGTAGTGCTTCCTGACGGTTGAATCAAGAATGATCCCTTCATGACAACTTACTTCTGCTTTTATAGGCCAAAAACGGGTGTTGGATCGTGAGAACCCACTGCACGTGCACCAATTTGAAAAACAATTTCACACTCCATTTATTGTGAGCCCAAGAATATTTAGTTAAAACCCCAGTAAACTATATTACTATGTATTAAGAAACAGCCGAAATAACTCTCTTTACCTAATCTTCAGATCCTAATAAATTTTGTATTTAATTACGACGTTTCTGTGTGAAATCCTCGCAGGGGGATGCATACCACGAAGAAACCATTCTTCGTTTCTTGAACAAATGACTTTTAACGGAAATGTCCGTGACGACAATACATAAACTTTTCCTGAACCACCCCATTTCATGACGGCTGTTCCAAATTTATGCTTGCTTGAGACCAGACTAATTTGCAATTAGATACCTAGAATGTAAAAAGCTGTAAAAGAAAACGGATCTTTTAAATCTGGAAATATAATTTATAACTACTGTTAGTTCGACATGTTAGAAGTTCATTCATGGTATAGCTGCTTATTTTAGGTAACGGCGCATCATAAATTAGGCCCAATTGTAAAGGACAAAACAATAAACACATGTTAGAAACGGCCGCTTCCAAGATAAATGAGGCGTGCGACTTTCGAACGCCCCTAAAATCAATTAGCATGAAATACATATGCCAGTATAGATTAAAAATTAAAATTATGAGCATAAAGTCCCAAAGTGCATCTTCCTGTAATAATATAAACATAATGGCAAATGCGGTCCGCTACAGTACCTTTTTTAAAAAGTTTAGGTGTAACATTATACCTGATTTCAATACCGGCTGGTATTGATTTGTATGTGGTGGAGTTTTTGTTATGACACACTTTCAGTAGACTAAAAATAACACCAAACTTTAGAATTTCTGTATTACTAAAAATAGAACTACAATAATTATCATTAAAATTATAATCATGCTGTAATCATGCAGGGATGTGAGTTTGGTTCTATGCTATACCTGATTTACACCCTGGTCTACCAACCACCAGAAGTACGGTACTTGCAACCTTTGCGGACAACACCCCCATAATGGCTTCTCATCATGGCCCAAGTATAGCCTCAAGATACCCACAACTTCACTTGAACACAATAGAACACTGGATAAAATTATGGCGCATCCGCGTTAATGTACAAAATTCTGCTCAGGACACGTTCACGACAAGAAAATGGTCCTGTACTCCTATCCAACTTAATGGTAATCCTCTACCACAAAAATACGATATCAAATACAGTAACGTTACGGACCCTTGTGTTGTGTTTACCTTTTATTCGTCGTGATCGTCTTAGGTTTGAATCTAGAGTAGTTGAGCTAAATGCGTGAAATACAACACCAGAGAGGTTTAATAATTTAATTTAACTACCCCTAGTATTCACTTGTTCAGGCCAGGAAACTGCAGGAAACCTTAACCGGGGTAGCGCAATGCGATCTCAAATAAAACGATTTTGTTTGGAAATTTAAACTATTTGCTCAGCAAAACAAAAGAATAAAGATGAAGTTATTGGCCGGTGTGCAGGGTGGTTTTCTGAAGGTGTAAGATCAATGATTAAGGAACTTGAAGCTGCAACTGACGTAGATAGAAGCGCAATTCTCAAGGAAGGCCCGTAAGCCGCTGAGATATCTCAAAGCGCTGGCAAGTGAAGGGTTAAGGGAACTTGACGCTGCAGCTAAGATATCTCAAAGCGCAATCGTGAAGGGAAGTCGTAAGCTGCTGAGATACCTCAAAGCGTTGGCAACGGAAGGGATAAGGAAACTTGACGCTGCCGCTGAGAAACCTCAAAGCGCAATCGTCAATGGAAATTGTAAACTGCTGAGATACCTCAAAGCGCAATCGTCAATGGAAATTGTAAACTGCTGAGATACCTCAAAGCGCAATCGTCAATGGAAATTGTAAGCTGTTGAGATACCTCGAAGCGCTGGCAGGTGAAGGGTTAAGGCAACTTGACGCTGCAGCTGAGATACCTTAAAGCGCAATTGTCAATGGAAATTGTAAGCTGCTGAGATACCTCAAAGCGCAATCGTCAATGGAAATTGTAAGCTGCTGAGATACCTCACAGCGCTGGCAGGTGAAGGATTAAGGAAACCTGCAAAGGAACTGTGCTTCTTGACGTTTAGATCAAGAATAATCCCATAACAACTTACTTCTGCTTTTATAGGCCAAAAAGTGGGGAATATTATAGTCCCATTAATTCAGGAACTAATAATTCTCGTAAAAATAAGTTAATTATCTGATAAAAATCTGAAGAGCCAAACTAAATAAATAGCTCCCATAATTTAGTGTTTAGTTAACACGTCTATGTGTTGAATGTCACCCATGAGGGTCTTCAATAAAAAAAAAGTAATAATTTTTGGACTAAACTAAACCAAACATTTACGTACTTGAGATCAACAAATTCAAAATCATATTGTTAACCTATTTATCTGAAATAAATAGCTGAAAGAAAACCCTGAAAAGAAGTGTTTTAAATATGGAAATATAAAATTCAACTACGGAATGGGCAGTCGTCTTATAATTCCATTCGTTGTATATGACAGTTGGTCTACTCGTGAAGGACAGACCGTTTACAAATAAGTAAACACGTGTGAAGGAACGGTCGGCCCCAAGATCAATAAGGCGTGATGTCCAAACACCAACTAAAATTCATTAGCAGTTACATATAACATGGAATATATATGCCAGTATAGATTAAAAATTTTAATTATGAGTATAATTTCCAAAAGTCAACTGTCTGTGAGAATATAAACATAATCGCAAATGCGGGCCGCTACAATACCTCGATGTTTAGCTTGACCGACGGTTAGGTTAGGGTACACACATATGGTATAAGAAGAGACTACAACTGGGTCACATATTTAGAAAGTATAGTTGATTAGCTGGAAGAAACTCCCGATCATTCTTCAGAATAAGTTACTCGTCTACAAGGTCGTCATTAAACCAACATGGGGTATGGTATCCAAATATGGGGTGCAGCTAACGATTTCAACGTAGCTAAACTGCAGCGCTTTCAATTAAAAGGTGCTGAGAACAATAACCAGCGCACCATGTGATGTCCCATATCACGAGCTACACGCAGATCTTCGAGTCGATACGGCTGAAGAAACCATCGAAAGGTATAGCAACAAATATCATGACAGAATCCGAATCCATCCCCATTCTTTATAGTCGAACTCCTGACGCCCCAACCTGTGATTGAAACACCACGACCCGTTGAATCTTCCACAACATTTCTAGGCTAACATTTTATTTCCAAGTTGTGTGTTAATTGTATGTACAGCTTGTCATAGGGCAAACTGTTTCTAGGTCATATTGTCAATGTAACTATCCCTTTTACTTAATGTCCTTAGGGAGAACATGTAAAGTGATCTTAGAATTAATTTAAAAAAATGTAATCATAATTGTGCTAGCTGAACAATAATCCATGCTGAGATGTAAGTTGTTTACTTTGTAAATATGTGGAACTGCTAACGAACCCCGTAAGTTTTCCCTTTTTATATAAGATCTCTATACAGTAACTATTTTTCGCAGAAATTGGTTAGGTAATGTGAGTTCACAACGAACTGTGCTTCAGTAAGACAACTCTTCTTATATAAATAGAAAACTGTGCCGGTTCCTTGCATATAAATACATACAAATATCCGACTATTGCAGCATATGGGAAAACATTTACCGTTTAGCATGGTAGAACTGAGAATATGGGAATGCGAAATTATGCGGAGACTGGCTGAATGCATGCACCACACTTTGTCTAGAAGTTGCTGTAATATAAGTAAATAAGAAAACTGTATGGAGATGTTAGGTGTATACTTAAAGGGGATACTAAAATAACTCAAAATAAGCTAAAATTAGCTATTGTCTACGATAATAGGCGACCTTTCCACTGGAAGTTAAAAAAAATATATCATATATTATCCAAGATCGACATAAGAAGAAAAATTACCGAAAAAATTATAGGTATTAATGTTAACAAATTGTCTACAGTAGTGCAATTTCAGCAAAATCAAAGTAAATAGCAAAATTATTTCAGCTCATTACAAAATACCATCCTTTAACAACATAATATCCCAATGTCATGATTTATCTAATTTTCTTAGAATCAGAGCAATGTCGAAACTCTGTTACCAATTTATTTTGTCGTATATTACAAGTATTGTCTTCTACATCGGCTGTTTTTCGGCATTCAGGTAGACGGTCTTCAAATCCAGGATGTACAGGAAAACGAATATGATGATTTGCCGATATAAGAAGCTGCATTAATTTTGAGGTCCGTTTAGGATCCCCTTAATAAAAGAAAGTTTGGTTGTCGAGTGAAATAGTTTTATTTTAAAAGTAAAGATATAATCGCTATATTTTGATATTATATTCAACTGTTTGTTCTGTATTGTTTTTTATTGAACACCCTGTAAATTGCTATATTGTGTCATTTTTCTGATAATTTTCTTGTCTTTGCGCTTGATCTCGCAGTTTTTCTGAGCACGCTGTATCTCAGTAAACATTCCTGTGATTATCTACTATTGTAGTGAAACACTTACGTTTCTACTTTAGTATAAAGTCTCCATGAAAGGGGTTATAAAACAATTTTATTAAATATGGTTTTAGAGGATACTATATATGTTTTAAGGGATAAATTATTCAGTTTAAGAAAATAACCTAAAACGAAAAGATAATTTTGTTAATTAATATAAATAATTAATGGATTTTTTAACTTTTAACTCAAAAGCAAATAGCTCAAAAACATAATTTTCCTTAATAGAATGTGCAAAATAACATTTATGTATATCGTAATTTTTAACCCATTTTAGGCATCTTGTTTATTTATTTTATTGCAAAAAAACCTGTTGAAATTATTAACAACATTGTTTTCATTTATTAACCATTATGACGATAGCAATTTAATACAGCGATTAGATTTTATTGTAACGGCAAATAAACGAAACAGCTTATCGGACCATTTCCACAATTTAGATTTACAGAAGTTCCTATTTATGATACATGAATATTGTATTTCCACTATTTACTACCAGACGTTTCCAATTCATGCGACAAAACGATTATAAACATGGTGGTTTATAAATTATTATTATTAAAAATAATCCCAAGATATTGTGTGTAGGTATTCATAATGGGACAGACGCCTGTAAAACTCCGTAAAAGTATATATTTATGTTAGAAGGCTGATTATATCAAAAAAATATCATTTTATTGAACAATCTTGAAAACAAATGTTTACTCAGATTTATCAGATATAGAATTGTTTTTCAAGCCTACTTGTAGAAACTATGGAATGTTGTTTACATGATGAATTGACACTTGAATGTAGTCATGTAATTTTCTTGATGGAAATTTTCAGAACGGTAATTTTGTGAAAATATTTGCTTGACAAACCATAAAAATACAAACCAAGAATATCTAACCATTCATTATTTTATAAATTGTGTTTTTGTATTTATTTAAAAATGGGTACAATTCACTTTGGCCTTTTTAGTACAGTTTTCCCTATTTTCCAGAAAATTGTTAGGCTTCTATTATCTGACAAATTTAGATAGTTTAATTTTTTTAAATATTTATTGATTCTAGTGGATATACATGGTGGGCAAGCTAAGTTGTATCTTCTTGAAAGAGTTTGACGCAACCCAACATACACGTATCACAGCAACGGAGATTATTATTATTTATAATATATAAATAATCTCTTACTGTTTGTATCTATTGGAATTAATTGGTGAGCGAAATCTACGCTTATACGCTGCTATCGTGGTGCCTCAGAGACTACTTAAAACTGCCGGTCCCCCTGGCTCAGTGTGCCACGTCACTAACTACATTTAACAGGGGTTATTCGGTAACAAAGCGGCGGCCAGGTGCGGAACATCCTTCGGGTATCCCCGCAGATATTTCCCATACGCACTTTACTTTTTACTTTCCCATACCTTATAGGTATAGGGTAAGTATTGAAATCATGAAAATTTTCGAAATCGAGATTTTAACGGATATATCCGTTTTGGGTC
>JABXWE010028110.1:0-10535 GCA_014611495.1 Limonius californicus
AAAAAAAAGGGTGATGGTAAGGACCCACAGTGTATACTTTGTGGTGTAACTCACCTGGCTACTGCAAAAATATGCAAAGTATACCAAGAAATAGTCAGCAGAAGATTCCCATCCCAAAAACTCGCAACATCAATAAATCTGGTAACAGAGAGCAAATGTTCAACAAAATAGCACCCAAGAATAACAAAAACCAAACACGACAAAACATCAAAATCGATACAGCACACAGAACCCTCTAAATTTACTACAACTACAAGAACAGCCCAATACGGCAAAACCGCAAAATCAAATTTACCACAACAACAACCAATATATTAAGCCTAAGTAATTAATGACAGAAACATTATCGCCTTCCTACAGGCAACTATAACAAACCGACAACAAACCCTTAACCAAATGGCAGCAGAAATCTAAAGTCTAAGAGAATAGCTCGTACAATTAACCAACCTCATAATTGAAATGGGCAGTGCTGTATAGGATCGCACTATGGAATGCCAGTGGCCTACTTAAACACAAACAGGAAATCGAAACATTCGTAATTCATAAAAACGTAGACATTCTACTGATATCTGAAACCCACTTCACCAGAAATACATACTTTAACATTAAAAATTATGCCGTAAATCACACCACTCACCCAGACGCAGATGCAATAGCTAGAGGAGGAACTGCAATACTAGTTATACACTACATCAAACACTATGAATTAACCAAGTACCAACAAAACTTCTTACAGGCAACGAGTACTGTTGGCATAACCCTCTTACCATATCAGCCGCATACTGCGCTCTAAACTATCCTACAAACAAGAAGAAACTGCAGAATACGTCATTATACTGGGAAACAGATTTCTGACAGGCGGCGACTGCAACGCCGAAAACACTGCGTGGGGCTCAACATTAACAGCGCAACATAAAGGTAGAGTAATATACATCATACAAGAACTGAGCTTAAATGAATTATCAACATACACTCCCACATACCGGCCCACGGAACCAAATAAATTGCCAGACCCATTAGACTTTTTCATAACAAAAGAAATTGCCCCTTGCTACCTAGCAATAGAATCCAACCTTGATTTGTATTCCGTCCACACACCAGTAATAGCTACTGTTAGTGGTAGGTACAATCATTAAAAAAGACAGGATAGAACTTCGCAACAAAAGAACAAACTGCGAATACTACAAACACCATATTCAACAAAAAATAAATTTCAATATCCCGTTAAAAATAGGACCTGAAGTTGAACTGGGTATTAATCACCTCAACAATATAATACAGGAATGCTCTAGAGAATCTACACCAGATATACCTGCGCGAAGACTTAACCAAAATTGTCCAATTATAGTGAAACAAAAATTGCTTAAAAAAGACGTCTGCGAAGAATTTGTCAACGAACTAGATATCCACAAGGCAAAAATCGCTACGGCGAAGCTTCTCGCAATTAAAAAAATATTGTAACAAACTTAAAAAACGAATCTTTTAACGAATATTTAGAGAACTTAACTAACATAGCCGATACAAATTACTCACTATGGAAAGCAGCTAGAAATAAAATGCCACAAATAACAGATTCCCCCAATTCGTAAACCAGACAAAACATGGGCCTGGACTGATCTAGAAAAAATATACATTTTTGCGCAACACCTGGAAGAAGTATTTCAGCCCCTGCCATTGCAAACAGCACCAATAGAAGAAGCAAGAATAAAACAAAATCTAGAAGCAGCCTTCCAGATGTCACCTTTACCGCAGCTTTTCACAGGTAAAGAAGTAACTAGGATGATTAAAAATAAGTTCAAATCAAAAAAGCCTAGCTGTGATCTTGTCGTCCGAGACCGCTATCAAACAAGAAGGTCTGTTGCTGTAAACTCAATGCGAGCTCTTCATCGCTGCGTGTAACGGCAACAATTTGCAGAAGAATCTCTTCTTTTGGACTGCGATCCTACCGTCCATTCCAACGGCTCCCTTTAACTGCACATCACAAGGCTGTTAGGCTTGATTGGTGTCAAGAGCGGCAGCTTTAGAATCAGGAATGGAACGATATTGTCTTCAATGACGAATCAAGGTTTTGTTTGTGGAAAAATGACGGCTGTAGGAAGGTACGTCGATATCGAGGAGAAGGACGAAATCTAGAGTTTGTTGAAAGACGCCATACAGCTTTAACACCTGGAGTTATGGTTTCGGGGCAAATTGTTTCGGTAGAAGATCACCTCTTATGGCACTTTAAAACGCTCATCGGTATATTCATAACGTCCTGGCACCGGTGTTAGTACCATTCACGCAGACGTCGCCAAACAGTATTTACCAACAGGATAACACACGTCCACACACTGCAAACATTACCAGAACGTATCTCCAACAAGCACAATTACAAATGTTGCCATGGCCTGCACGATTACCGGACATATTTGGGACATTATGGGCCGGCGCGCCGACTAATATTATTGCCAAGAGCTCCTAGCAACTTAGACGAGTTGAGACTCCAACATGAGGTTATATGGAACGAGATACCCCAGGATAATATAGACCACTTGATAGAAAGCATGCCACGACCACTGAATGCTTGCATTTCTGTTTATGGCGATGTTGCACATTATTTATTTTGTTTTCGTTGTTGTTATTGTTTTCTTATAATTGTTAATATTTGTTTATGGAAAGCTGATCATTTTATACGCAATAACGTAACATTATTTTAGCAAAGTTTCAAACCCGTAGGTTTATTTTTAATGAGTGGTGCATTTCATATGAAACGTAGTATACCTATATCTACATATTTTCACATTTTGAAGAGCGTTTGATATTATAACTGAATAACTATTTGCAACCCAATACCTCGCAGCTAAAATTGTCAGCTATGTCTAGACGTCCGTAGACTAAAATTTTATATTACTTCTACCATTTCTTATTCTTTTGACTGATATTTGAGAGAGCCATTTCTCTAAAAATAGTTGAACAATTTTGTCAATCTTACGGGTTCTGTTCATCAATTGTTATCAAAATTGAGCAGAAAAGCTTATAAAAATATTTATTACTTTCATGTTGGTAAATTGTGTTCCCTGCGATGCTACAGAGGGTATGATATAAAGTTAAATTATCAGGTTTACGTACTCAGTGGAACAACTGAAAGAAATATGAGTTATCTATTGAAATTCCTCAAACAGTGTTGATACGTAGTAGTATGTTTCGTAAGGGTCACCTCGTTATATTGTCCATTTTCCTGATTTGCAATTAGTCTCTACGATTTTGGCATTCACTGTTAGGTATTTGCTCGAACCCGAATGCTTAGTGAAGTCATATTAGAAACAAGTTTACTAAATCTACCGTATATGAAGATGTCTGATTTCACGAATTTTTTGAAGAGTCCGTAGTTCAAACTCGTAAACAGTTTTATTGTATGCTGTCCTGAACTCCATTATCATTTTGGTTACCATTTTATGATTTACAATGTTTCATTTTATTAGGTTTTTATTCATTAATGATTCTCTAAATTTCATAACTGGAAAAAATTAGCTCGAAGCTATAGTTCCAGTAAAACACAAGGTTGTCCAGTTTTTCTTTAGGATGCAATTTGTACATCAAAATATTGATTAATTAAACAAGCCGTTAGAAGTATTTTAACGTTTCAACTAACCGTTTGCATTATAATGTCTTAATCCTATTTCATAGGAAGTGATATATATAAATAAGATAAACAAGATGTGTTAAATTACAGGAGTGGGAATTGGGGATTCACAATCGTTGCTCACAAAAGGTGTGGCTTTACATATTATCAATAAATGTTATTTATTACCATTTTAAATCTTCATAACATATTGTTATGGTGTAGAACTTTTATGGTTTTCGGCAGTTATAGTTCGATAACAATTAAAACTTTAAAATTTTTGTTTTCCATTGTATAGTATCGTACAAATTGTGTAATTATTATTTCTGAGTAAACTGACATTGACTGAAGTATTTAAATTAACGTAACTACAACGACTTGTTAAAACAATTTTTGTTTGCAACTGATGTAATACAGTTTTCCATCTTTCAGCATTTCACGTAAAGATAGTGGATGTTGCTTCTACGTATTTAATAATTCGAAATAATAGGAAAGCGTTTTGCATTTTTAAGATAGGTGTTGATCAGGTCTACTTATTATTATACAGCATGGTAATAAATTTCCGCATAAAATTCTTATTTTGACATGTAATGTTTTTTGGAAAACCCCCGAAGTACGCTAAATTTATTTAAAAAAAACATTTCCAAACATAATTTTTTTGCTATAGGATTTTGTTTATGTTATCATTATTTCTTTTAAATTTTTGTATCGTTTTTACCCCCTTATTTCGATACACCCTCTTATTAGTTAAATAGTGATATACAAAATTGCTAACCCACATAACAATTTTTCGAGAAATATGCTCATAAAGTTCAACAAATTCAGATTTTATTTTTAATGAAAATAATAACATTTGGTATTGAGTAGCATTTAGTAAATATTTTGTATCCACGCCTGATAATTTTCGGGCTAATACTACTCCATTTCTAAACGAATCGGACGCTTTAAATCGTGTGAATAGTTTGGCCTACTAATGTAAACTCTCAATTTCACATGACCATAGAAAGAACTCTAGCAGAGTTAAGTCAGGTGATTGCGTGTGCCACTCAAACGGTCCTCGCCATCCTAGCTGCCTATCAGGGAACATATCGTCAAAAAACTTCCGGACGTGGACCAACCAAAGGTTGATGCATGTCAGGACCTTTATTGGTTGGAAAAAGATCCAAGAACTGGAACTAACTTAAGCGTAGAAAATCTAAGACAGCCGCATACAAAACTTCTTCAAAAAAAACGAGTTCCTACCATCCCACCCAAACATTCACTCGATACTGGCTGAGTGATGCTTGATATCAGGGCGAATTTTCTTGTGATTTTCAGTGTCGCTCTTGGCTGTTCCCCCAGCACGAGTCGCAGTGTTTGCTATAGATCTATAGAGTGGCTCCATATCCGTTGGACGGCCTTAACAATTTTAACCATAGTTGCCTCCTTTTAAAACAACATATTTTCATAACATTAACTATTTTGTGCAAAGGTTAGACTTTTTCGCCATCGAAGTATGTTCGGAAAAGGAACGTGATTTTGGGTTCAGAATCGGGCACCACTAACGGCTCGGAATTCACCAAATATCAACTCTCATATCAACCAGAATATGTACTGGCCAGGGCGTCTTAGCTACTTATGGGTGGGGGAGTCATTCAAACAAAGAAACAGGAGTCTAGATTCGGGAAATGAAGTATCACTAAACATTAAATAGCAACCTAAACAGGAAGTCACAATTAGACCTTGACAGTAAATTATGTAAACGACCTAATGCACGACTCTTAATTTAGTTCATCGTGATATAACATATCTAACAAAAAAATCACGAAAATGCCCAAACCCAGAGACCACCCTAGAGCTCACATGTTTGCGCTTCTCGAGAAACCCAACAAAGCCGTTTTCTGTATTTTACCATATCAACCCCTAAATTAACACCAGACTAACAGAAATTGAAGTACTTAAAGAAACATGCGGCTTCCATACATGATGTATTCATTTATTTACTATTTATATTGTTAATACTATATAAAGCCAGAATGACAACGAAAGTGTTGCATTTTTCACCAGTGAGAAACGTCAAAGATCCGTTAAAACTTTCTCAGGTTTCCTATATTCAGTCCTGTTTATTATCTCTTACCGCATATGTCCAGTCAGACTCATTACTAGTCGTATGTGGATATTTGCAGACATACTCTATGAGAATACATCTATACAGTGCATATGGCAACATATTATTGGCATAGTGTACTACGAAGCAAAAGTAAAGCAGAAGAAGCCTCGCTACAAGCTATTTACGTGTAAGCCTACAAACGCCCAATCTAAAAGTCAAAACTTCGGGAGTATTTTCAGGCAGGGACACATGAAACTTATCAGTCTGTAACTGTTGCATGATTTTGCATTCGTTTTCTTGAGTAAGGTGATAAATTTCTAACCAGTCGTGTGGAATATTTCCTGCTGTATATATCTTAATACCAATACTAAATTGAAAGTGGAAGTTCCAGTGGTTTCATTGTAGCACTTAATTTTAGTAACAGTTAAGGTATAATTTTGAGAGTAACTATCTATATTTTACAGTAGCGTCACTGGCATTACTGTAAATTCTAAATCTAACACATATATATTTACTCATAATAGGTATACCCAAACGTAAGACGTAATTTTCGTATTATAAGTTTTTTAGATCCACACGATGACATTATTTAATGCAAAACCGAAACACAGATATCTTGATTGATAAACCGAATGGAGTTTCCTTCTCGTGAACATAAAAATATCAAATATTCAGTAATACAAAAGAAAATATAAATTTGTTGTAAGGTCATAAAAGTCATTAGGGTTACAGATTACGATTGAATTTCTGTAAGACGGTCAGATGTTATGAATGGTTAATTATTCCCTAACCTTACATAATGTAAAGCTGATATGACGCAAATGTACATAAACAATCGCAAATGAATTTTGAAGCAAAAAATATGGGTAACACCTAAATTTGTATTAATTAACATACCGAATGGCGGTTTCAAGTGAGAACATAGCACATGCGAAAACAATTTAAGGGTCACGGGATGCACCTTGATAAATGTAGGATATTTTTATTAACAACGAAATCATGATTGTGTACCTATCCAAAGACTCGAGATATGAGTTCGTATTAACATCTAAACAAATCAGTAATTGACGTTGTGCTTCAAAATTTAATGTATTGAAAACACCAGAATTAAAATCAGATGTATCGTGAATATAATTTAATTGAACAGGATGCAAGTATGAAAGTATTTTTCATCTTGCATTAGGAATACCTATTGCAATAGCTTTCTAAAAATTAATAAAGAAGTGACGAAAACATTGCATATTAAGTCTTGATATACGCGAATAAAATATAATAAATTAATAATGGACGAAGGAAACAACATTTTTAAGTTAAAGTCAACTAAATAATAAACACTAGCACTTCCAAGAACTGAACTGAAGCAAGATATCATTTACAATATATGCTCGAATAAATTGCCTTCCTCTGCCAAGCAGTAGCCCAAATGATTATAAAATCCGGTTCTCACATTAGCAAGCATTTATGGAATAGTAGTTGCAAATGCATCCTGAATTTTAATTTGCAGTTCGTCTAGTATGGTAGCTCTGTCTTTTTCAAATCCATAAATTTTAAACTTAATGTAAGGCCACACGAAGAAATTTTGAAGTAACAAGTCCGGGGATCTAGCTGGCCAACGAATTGTGCTTACGGTTCCAATTAGACTATTAGGAAATGTATTTGCTAAGTATTCCCGTACGGCCAACGTATTACGGGCGGGGCAACCATCTTGTTGGAACCAAATTTCATCCAGTCTGATCCTTGGAACTTAACGCAAAGCAGGAATGATTGCGTTTTGCAGTATATCAAGGTATTTTGGACCATTTAGGTTCCCCTAGATAAAAAATGGTCCAAGAATGTTATCACCCGATATTCCACTCCAAATCTTCAGCTTTTGTGGATATTGAGATCGATAACTGTAATGCTTGTGAGGATTATTTCGCGACCAGAACGACAGACTGATGAATTGTGTCGACCATTTATTGGAAACGTGCATTTGTCGGTGAATAAAATTTTGCTCAGGAAATTCATGTCATTGTTCGATTTTTCCATGATGTTCTCAGAAAATTCCATTCGTTTAAATTGGTCATTTTGATAAATTTGTTGGGTTTCGATAGTTTATGGGAACAATATCATTTTTTTACTTAAAACTTTTAATACAGTACTATGGTGAACACTGAACACCAATATCTTGACCAATATTTCTGCAAGACTGGCATGGATCTACTTCTAGAGCAGCACTTATTCTTACTTCTTGCATTTCTTGATTAACATTTCTTGGGTGTAACGTTCTTTTATGGTTGCCGGGAGAAAGACACCCGTGTTGCTCAAAGTGTCTCATGGGATAGGTCGATTTTCGAACGTTACTACAAATAAATCTCGAGTAGCACGTAACGAGCTACCTCTATAAAGCCATTTAATAATTTGTACCTTCACGTGCACTTCATAGACATTCTGTTATGTTTAAATCTTTCTGTAGCATACCGGCAGTTTGATGGGTGTATTTGGTTGCCTACAGTTCCTTTTGCCCCCGACCTTGGTTCAAAGTATTTTAGTTTCTGTCGTTTAGGCAATTTTGGGAAAATTATTTTAAAGTTGTAGGTGTATTTTGCATTAGGTGGGAGGAATTTGCTGCAGTTTTGGATGTCAAGCGGGACTTGGGTTTGCAAGTAATGGTTGCTGGTATAAGTTTAGAGGTGATTTAAGTTTTGGAATTTTCTGCGTGGATTATCTAAGTCATCCGCGTCTATAAGACAATTTAGTCAGTTGCCTGCCA
This sequence comes from Limonius californicus, assembly GCA_014611495.1. Taxonomy (NCBI): domain Eukaryota; kingdom Metazoa; phylum Arthropoda; class Insecta; order Coleoptera; family Elateridae; genus Limonius; species Limonius californicus. The sequence continues at coordinate 8,443 of JABXWE010028110.1, forward strand.
GTTATTTTGGCGTTTCGCTAAATTCTCTTTGAGTCTAGCCCAGATTAATTAAACACTTTACCAAAAACCGATACATTACCCGCCGCATGCTGTGTGAAGTCTCGTGGGGCCGTTTTCCGAGCAACCAGCCGATGTTGTTCACATGTAGCTGTCGATTCCTACGTGCCGTCCGAAGTTGGAGACAATCCGCCCATCTAACAACCAAGGTTTTATTTTTTTTGTCCCAGTTTTCTGTGATCTTTATCTCGGGCGAACGTATCCAGATCTCCGTTGCCCATTAAAACCATCTCGGCAGGTACCACACTGCACGGTGGGCAAGCCAATATTGTGTATATATTATAATTTTAACTTTTTGTATTTTCTATCGTTTTGAACTTTAATATGCATTTGCGACTGGTCACTTACCATCAGTAGGTGCACTCAGTTTAATTTTCTTACCTGTTATTCACTGCACTTTGATAATTAATTAAGTTTATACTGTTGTTTATGCGATACCAATTTGTAAACAATACTTTTATACACTAACTTCAGACCGCTGTTAGCTGTGGCTGTGTCTCTTTTCACGGCTACGTGACTATTGCAATTTAGACAATTGGTAACTTAATTTGTTGATGAGTAAAATTCCTTGTATTATCGGGCAATTATGCGGATTAATTAATAGCGATAACTTTTCGGTTCGGTGCTACCATTTACAATTTAGCACGTTCGTTAAGCTGACTTAACGCCAGGCCTTGCGACGTATCACTAGCTTCCGGAAATTCGTATTCGAACTTTAATTATTATTAATTTAGCTTTATGTATTTCTAGATCCATTTATTTTCAGATAGGGGTTACGTCCGTTAAAATCGCTTTCCTTGTCATGCTTCATTCGCCTGGGATATTTACCTCAATTCGAGTTTTCTCGAATTAGTTTGACCTGGTGTCTTAAATCATTTAATTTAATATTGCTATATTTTTTGTATTATTCGTATTAATGTGCTTCAGCATTTTTGTAGTTTCTGTATTTAACCAATCAATCTGTTTACTAATTTTGGGTCAGTTATAATTTATGGTCTTATCTCAATTCTGGTTTACTCACTTATACATATATTTCATTTGTGGTGTATGCCGCTTAACTGATATTTACAGAATTTTTAGGCATTGATTAAGCATGATCAGATTTTGAGTTTACCATTTGGTTATTTACTGCTACTTACTATTTGTCATACATAACGCAAATTCCGTAAAACTGTGACAGGCAGCTGCCAAATTAAAGTCATAGGTAAAGCTAAGATGATAAAAAATGCAACCCGTCGCATCTATTTACCTATGACTTATATTAAGAACGTCAAGATGCATAAATCCAAATGTTTTGTATATCCTGTGTTCGTAGTGGAGACCGCCAATCGGTATATTAGGTACATTTAAAAAAAGACGATTCAAAACGATTCCTTAAAGTAGTTTAAGTGAAGCATTTTGCTAATATTTTTAGAGTTAGCTAATTATCAGCGGTGTAAGCATATCATTTACGATTTTATTCAAGTCTGTTAACAATTGCGGAAAAGTTTAATTTTCGGTTGTCATAACTGAAACGACGCATTTGTGTCTGTAAAATTTAAATTTTAGGAATTTGTGAAGAGAAAGGTACTTTAACAAATATTTCCTAAACTGGAACGTTGGAAGAACAATAAGTTTCATTAAAATTAATGTTGTTTCGTTCGTCGCGACCAGCTTTCACAAGCTCTGGGGTTAAATTAATCTGTTATTATGCTACAAACTCTGTTCGCAGTAAAGCATAAATTACTCGAATGCAAAAAGGGCGATGCTAGAAAGTAATTAACAACACATCTTCCTAATTGTCGTAAAATTAATACACGGTTTTATATTAACCAAACAAACGTAATCAATTGTTTATTGTTTGCAGTCCAAACAGTTGTAGCGTAGTCTAGTGATATACGATTACAACATAAACTTTAAAAATGACAAAACCAATTCATATACTACAAAGCAATACAAATAGATAAGCCACATAAATAGTATATTTTATGTTCATGTAACTATCATTCTATGTTTTAATTTTAATATTATTAGAAAGTGTAAATAAATATTTATAT
>JABXWE010028111.1:0-17171 GCA_014611495.1 Limonius californicus
CGAGTCAATATTTTCTTTAAAAAGTTCCTTAATATTAGTATCGGTACTCTTTGCTGCTAATTTTAAAATTTTCTTGACTAGTTTTGGTAATTCCACAAACAGTTTGTTGTCCAGGTCTTTATATTGCTGACTGAAGTCACTTTCCAGCTAAAAAAATATGAGATACAAAATGTAGGTATAGGTACAAAAAAATAGTAATCTGTACCAAAGTGTAACCAAGAGGTTTCTTAAGAGATGGAAATTGTTTGAAATAATTGTCAACGCTGTCAAGATTATTCAGAATCTGGGATCTGACGTTATGGGTAAATTTCCATTTATTATAAACTTCTGGCCACGGTTCTGTATTATGTTGTAACCATATTTTTGTTTCTTCTTCTTCCAATCGTATCGTTTCAATTTCTACAAAATAGAATCTGTTACTGATGTATTTATTTAAATCATTATTTGATGCATACCTTCACTGTCGGACTCTTGCCTTTTTTTCTGTAGCAAACCAGAATCTCTTAAGCGTCTTCGACGGTTGTGGTATTTGTCAAATAATTTTCCCCGAGCGCACCTCTTATATTTGCCTTTGCTATCACACGTGTAAGGGGTGTAGTACGTGGCAATATTTTCTTTGGGAAACAATTGCTTTATTAGGCGTGCTAACTGTTTGAACCTTTCCGTGGGAATTCTAAAATTGGATGAACACAAATTAAACTGAGCTTCAGAAAGAATAGTAATTAAATTTTACATTTTTGATGGGCCGGCATTTGTCAATTCATTGTTAATTATTATGGCGACTAATTTATTTCGTATCGATTCAGTGAATCTCCCCGAAGCACTTAGAACTTCTCGCCCTTCCAAACTTCCTTCCAAAAAGGACTTAATATTCTAAAAAAATCATTGTGTAAAACTGGGGCTAAATTATATTGTGAGACCATCAAAACTTACGAAATCGTAGGTAAGTGGTTCGTCAGACGAATATAAATCTTCTATTTTTTTTACACAGAACGCATTTTGCTTTTTAAATGGTGTTGGGACATGCTCTGAAAAACATTACCAATAACGATATTAAAAAAACTTATTGGTTTCATGCATTTCACTTACCTAGAGGCTCATCATTCAAAAAATCTAAATTACCCTCTAATTCAGCCTGAACCGAATGTGATGATGATGATGTTCCAGCAGATACTGTAGTTGCAAATGATTGGGGAGATAATGAAAATGAAGAGTGATCTGTATCCAAATCTCCTACATTAGCGCTCGGACTAGCACCAATGTTAATTGTGGCACGATAAATCTGATTGTATTCTTTTATAAATTTAGCCCTATCTCCGATCTTGGGGATGAGCTCCTTAATCAATTCATCAGTTAAGCAAGTAAATGCTTCAGTATCTATACCATGTTCTAAAATTGAAGATCAAATAAAACCAGACAATATACAAGTACAGTTTCCTTTCACAGATCGTTTCAATTAACCCTGCGTTACTCGCGCTATGATTTGTAACACAGTTGCTCGCGGGTGAGCGTTCCGCTCACGTAGTATCCTTGCATGTTTGTTTGAACAAAAAAAATACAATATAAGCAAAAACCAGATTTGTTAATAAGACAGTTTGATTTTACAGTTATCACCTGTTAATTAATTATTTAAAAATTCTAAATATAATTATTAAAAAGTAACACAAAAAATTCTAAAAATAATTTCCAAAATGGAAAGCAAACAAAAACTAAATATATAATTATTAAAAAGGAACACAAAAATTCTAAATGTAGTTATCAAAAAGGAACAATGCAATCTCATCCTCTCTTTCTAATTTTTCCAAAATTTTTAAAAGCCGCGATTCTTCTTTAGGGTCCTTTTTCAGAACTTGGGGGGACCAAAATTAAGTTTACAGTCACTCAAACAATTAGTACCAACTACCAATCGCCGTTCAATAAATACCTTCAATTATCTCAAAAATATAAAACGCAACTGCCGGTAAAACTTGTAACACTAATGCACGCACAGTGAGTGAGCACTGCGCTTACTAACACGCCCAGCCACCAACACAGCCCTCGGTCGGTTGGTTTAATAAATAGTTAAAAGGGCATTACTATGTTGTTTTCTATATGTATATTAAGGATTACATAGATGGACAAATCGGTACTTGCAAAAGTGTGCCGTTTGCAAACGACATTTAATGAAGGTGAGCGCGGCGCTCATCCCGCGAGCAACGCAGGGTTAATGAATAAATAGAAAATTAAATACCATCAAAACATTCGATCAGATGAGACAGTCGCCATTCTTCGAGAATGGTTTTAACTTCTTTAACTTCCATTCTTCAGACAACTACAATTTGAATTTCACAAATTGACAAATCACCTACCAAACTAAAAAAATAATATTAAATAAAGTTACTTACACGCAATAAACGGCTAACAATCAATCACTCTAGAAGCCGGATCATCCACAGCAAATACCGCACCACTTCAACTTTTAATTGTAACTGACCCCAAATCACTAACATAATAATTATTTAGGCGCGAAAACGTGGAGAACAATGAAACGGAGGCTAAAAGTGCAAACTGCACAATTCTCAATCTATTAATAGCGCTAAGGTCGCATTATCAGGACGTCGCGTCTGCGTTTAATTGCTAAAATTTAATAATCAAATTTAGTATGTTTAAATCAACCACACACTTTCTGTAAATGCAACTATATCAAATTCGTAATCTATTAATAACCATGGGTTCCTATCATAATAACTTCGCGCCTGCGTCTAAAGAATTAAAATTTAATTAATTAAATTTAGCATGGTTAAATCAACCACACACTTTCTGTAAATGCAACTATATCAAATCGATATCACTAGCAAAACAATAATTTCTATAATCTACATCTCCCTATTTTTAAAATCTAGCTTACTGGGATTGTACGAAAATGAGGATGTGACAAAAAGTACTAATAGTTCTTTTAATGTAACAATATTGGTATCTTTTTTTGTTAACAAAATTAATGTGGTTACAGTAACAAGTATGAAGTTATGGTATTTGTAAAAATTACAATAAATTATAGTTACATTAACAATATTTCTCATAACAAGTACAGTATTGTTATTAGTACCTATTGCTTTTTTTCAGTGTGAAGTCTCACTATATTAGGTTAAAACACATTAGGTGTGGTCACGTTCGATTACTGTAGGGTGCCTTTAAAATAGGTTGACTTAGATTAAATTGAGTTAATGCCTGGTTAAAGCGTTTAGGTTAGGCTGCTTTAGGTTGACATTCGGTTTCGTTAAATTAAGTTACATTGATTTAAATTAAATTACGTTAAGTCAGATTAGGTTGCAGTTAAATGACGATAAATTACGTTCATTTGATGTGACTTATGGTAAACTTAATTAGGCTAAAATATTTTGAGGTTAGGTGTCCCTACAGGTCAGGTTAGCCTAAAAGTACGTTTAATGTAGGTACGTATCCAATTTATAACACAAAGTCTCATGAAAATTGTGTAATAATAATTACTTAAACACCAAATCGTACACAAGTTCAATTTTAAATGTTCCGGGATTAAAATATAGCTTTCCATTTTAGGGAAAGTTTTAGAGGCAATTTCTATATCTGAAACAACACTCACTACGTGTCTGAGAGTAATCGATCACGACATGAACTTCATAAAATCGAACCAAATAACGCATTCGGAAAGGTCGGGTTTATTATGATTCTTTGGCGGTTTATCACCGAAGGTAATAAAACAACGAAGTAGTTGCCAGAGGCGCAAGGTTTTGGATGGCGCAACCCGTATCAAAACTTTGTGATTAGAGTTTATTGTGTCAACTAACAACTATAAATGTTAGCGGCGAAGAGCGACATCGTTTTGGAAATGGTAAAAATAAGCTGCATATATGAGACCCCGCTGATAAAGCAAAATCGTCGTTGCGTGAGTGCGTCCAATTACATCGTTACAAGAATTCTCTTTCACTTTACAACTTCTTTATTTTCTGGAGTGTTTGCACGGGCGGGCCGGTTCAGGCGGGCTCAAGTGGGCGCCGTTTGATTCCCAGATAGATAAAAAGTAGATTCGCAATTAACGGTATCAAATTAAGTAAGTGGTAACGATTTCGTCAACGGCGTCGGTTCCACGGACGGAGTTTGTTACCTTTGCCCTTTTAAATTCGCCCGATGTTCATAAGAGAGCGACCGGCAAATAACCGCAAAGAGCAAACGGAACGAAGCGTAAAAAACCGTCTCTCGACTTTTTACATCGCAAAGTAGCATCGACAAGGGCGTCTCCCGCCGGGGAAAACGACTCACGGCGTCGGCGTCCACAAAAATCGAACATCTATAGTTCTGTGCGCAAGAAGTCGAACGCGGGTCGTGAGGTCAGAGGTTACGGGAGCGGAGGGGGTCACCGATAGGAGGAGGGGGTCACTGATAGGAGTTTTTTACGATAGCCAACCCCGTTCGATATCGAACTCTCTGAGCTCTATGTATATAGAGCAGTTTTGTCATTTATTTTACACTCCGTTCGGTGTTACTTTCGCGGGATCCGGCTGCCTTTTTTAAGGTCAATTATTCGCGTTTAATTAATATACTCGTGTTTGGAAATTTCAACCCCAATTGCTGGGTTTTATTATTTGTGTTCAACAAGCTAATCTTCCTTAAGAACTCCGCGCTCGGGAAAATTCACCGAGTAGGGCTGCAGAACTTGCATTTTCTTGCTTGTTATGATCTTACCTGTCAGATGTTAGCGCTGCAACCCCTAAAATTAACCCACATCAGTACAATCATCTTTACGGTCGCTTTCTGAACTTAAACCTTTTTTCCTGGCAAGCTTCTTTCTGTATTCAAAAGCAATATTTTTTTCAATTTGGGTCGCTTCAAGCACATTTCTAGATATTCTGTAACCAATACACCCCCACGTACTTATTACTGAAGTTCTAAAAATAAATGTTCTTATTAAAGCTCAGAACGCCCACAAATTGACGTGATCATTATATTTGTTGTGTTTTTCTCTTTTACGGATAATCTTTGAAGCAATTTTAAAATTTTTCTCTATCATTAAGTAACTAATAGCTTTTATTCAATTATGTTTTCCTAAAATCGATATACAGTGGAAACTCTTTAAGTCGAACGGGGAGGAAAATAAATAACATTAAAGAATTAAAAAATCGATTTTAAAAAGTTTCACTCATTTAAAGTCTCTGTTTCGACTTTTAATTTGACGAATTTCTAGATTCTTAATTCCCTTCATATCCCCGGCCGAATTCCCACAGTTTAATGTAAGGAAACTTATCAATAAACCGATTTTCAATTACCTGAAGTTTTCGATAGCTCAAGTTATAGTCTCTTTCCATTTAGAGCATAAACTGCTAGAAATGGCTCAGGGTTATAGTAGCCCCGGATACAAGCGACACTGCGAAAATAGCGCGATCAGAAATAGCGCAGAGTAGTAATAGCGCTACGTAAAAACGTCGCTATCAAAATACCACAAGAAATAGCACCGGGCAAGAATAGAGCTAGCTAAAAATCTCGTTGTCAAAATAGCGCCATCAGAAATACCGCAAGGTAATAGTAGCTCCGGGTAGAAAGGTCACTGTCAAACATAGTGCCATCAGAAATACCGCAGGGTAATAAAAGTACCGGCTAAAAAATTCGTTGTCAAAATATGACAAAAGCACCGGGTAATAATAAAGCGAACAAAAAATTTCGCTATTAAAATAGCGTCATCATCAATATCGCTAGGTAAAACAGCAAGAATGCTGTTTTACAGCACCGCATAATAATAGCTTCTTGTAAGAAATCTGCTGTGTAAAATAGTGCCCTCCAACATAGCTCCGGGTAAATAACAAAACCGCCGGGTAAAAACGTCGCTGTCGCAAATAGCGCCCGGTTGTTGTTATAAAGAACACCGGTTAATAACAGCGGGGATAAAAAAGACGTTGCCAAAATAGCGCCACAAAAAAATACCACCAGGTAATAATCGCGGCAGCTAAAAGTTTCGAAATGAAAATAGCACTAGAAATAGCTCATGGTAATAATAGCACCGGGTAAAACGTTCGCTGTTAAAATAACGCATGCTAATGATAGTCCCGGGTAAAAATTTCGCTGTCAAAATAGCGCCACTAGAAATAACGCAGGGCAATAATAGCTCCGCGTAAAAACGTTGGTGTCAAAATAGGGCGATCAGAAATAGCGCAAGGTAATAAATAATAACATCGGACAAAACCGTCACTGTCGAAAATAGCACCATCAGAAATAGTGGCGGTTTAGGTAGTAATAGCGCCGGCTAAAAATTTTACTGTCAAAACAGCGCTGGGTAATAATTGCGCCGCGTACAAATATATTACCTTGTAAAAATGCTGCTGCCAAAAATAGAGTCATCAAATATTACGCCGGGTAATGAAATCATTGGGCTAGAAAGTCGCTGTCGAAAATAACGCTGGACAGTAAAAGAGCCGGGTAAGAATGTCATTTTAGAAAAAAGCGCCGGGAAAGAATAGGGTTGGGTAGAAAGGTCGCTGTAGAAAATAGCGCAATCAGATAATGTCATTGTCGAAAATAGCTGGGTATAATAGCCTCGGGTAAAAATGTTGCTGTCGAAAATAGCACCATCAAACATAATAACGGGTAATAATTGCTCCAGGTCAAAATACCGATATCGAAAATAGCGCCACATAAATTGTCGCTATTGCAAATAGCGCCTTCAAATATAGCACCGGGTAATAATAGGGTTATCAACTATTTTTTTTTACTTATTACAGAATCTATACATTCCTTTTTGAAATTGACATGGTTAAGTAGAAAATATCCAGACAGTGGCGAGCATTTAACAAAAAAAAAATTAGGTTAAATTAGGTTAGATTAGGTTTAAAATATCAAACATGTAGCGGGTAAATAACAGAAAAATAGATCAGATTAAGTTAGGTTTAAAATAGGTATTACAATAGTGGCGGGCGGATAACAGATTAATACGTTAGATCAGGAAAGGTTTAAAATACCAAAATAGTGGCGGGCAGATAACAAAATAATAGGTTAGACTAGGTTATGTTTAAAATGCCAGAATAGTGGCGGGCAGATAACACAGAATAATAGGTTAGATCAGATAAGGTTTAAAATACCAAAATAGTGGCGGGCAAATAACAGAGAATAATAGGTTAGATTAGGTAGGCTTACAATACTAAAATAGTGGCGGACAGGTAACAGTAAAAATAGGTTAGATTAGGTTAGCTTTAAAATACCAAAATAGTGAAGGGCAGATAACACAGAATAATAGGTTGGATCATGTAAAGTTTAAAATATCAAAATAGTGGCGGACAGGTGACAGTAAAAATAGGTTAGCTTTAAAATACCAAAATAGTGGCAGGCAGATAACACAGAATAATAGGATAGATCAGATAAGGTTTAAAATACCAAAATAGTGGCGGACAGATAACAGAGAATAATACGCTAGATTAGGTAGGGTTTAAAATACCAAAATAGTGGCGGACAGATACCAGAAAAAAATAGATTAGATTAGATTAGGTTTAAAATACCAAAATTGTGGCGGGCGTATGACAGAATAATACGTTAGATGAGGTAGGGTCTAAAATACCAAAATAGTGGCGGGCAGATAACAGAACAATAGGTTAGACTAGGTTAGGTTTAAAATACCAGAATAGTGATGGACTGATAACAGAAAAAAATTAAGTTAGAGAAGGTTAGGTTTAAAATACCAAAATCGTGGTGGCCAGATAACGGAGAATAATAGGTTAGATTAGGTTAGGTATAAAATACCAAAATAGTGGCGGGTAGATAACAGAAAAAATAGGTTAGATTGGGTTAGGTTTAAAAACCAAAATAGTTGCGGGCAGATACCGGAGAATAATATGTTAGAACAAGTCAGGTTTAAAATACCTAAGTAGTGGCGGGCAGATAACAGAATAATAGATTAGTCTAGGTTAGGTTTAAAATACCAAAATAGTAGCGGGCAGATAACAGATACAAATAGGTTAGATTGAAAATACCAAAATAGTGGCGGAATGTTAACAGAAAAAATTAAGTTAGATTAGGTTAAAATACCAAAATAGTGACGGGCAGAGATCAGAAAAATTAGGTTACGTTGAAAATACCAAAATAGTGGCCGACAGATAACATAGAAGGTCAAATTAAGGACATAACGAACGTGTTTTTTTGTACATTATCAAGTGGTTTTTGCTAATTTATGTTGGTCCTTCTTCTTATTTCAGTCTTAGTTTTCCAGCAGGACAATAAGGAATTTCGATTTTTTTCATTCTGTGTCCACAGCGGTAGCAAATGTTTTGCAGCGTTGATGTTCGCTTTTGTAGAGCAACTTTTAAATATTAAGAACTGTTACAATTTTTTCATATACAGATAAATGTTATTTTATAACAAAAATACGTGTAGGTTAGTGTATTTTTGGCCCTTGCCCAACAATGGGATGTTTCGGGATAATAATATATAATATATAATATATTGTATTTTTATTTTTCCATACTAGACCGTTGTGATTATAGGTAGGCCTAGCAGTTATTATGGGATTTATAGGAAAGTCTAAGAGAAGTATTTGGCTCATTTGTATAATCTCCTTCTATTTCTACTTCTTCGTGTTAACAATTCTGGTTGTCCTTAACCTCCAATATTTGCAATCACCTAAAATTAAATGAAACTTTTCAAGGTAAAAACGACTTAACATGTTAATCCCATTGCGAAAATGACTTGCTCGTAAACCCGTAAAGAATTATTTAGAAGTAATTATAAAATATCCCGTCTTCCACCATGCTCATCATTTCATTGCCGCAAATGTGGGGGACGAAAGCTGTTCAAGTGTAAGTGAACCTACGTAGCTGCTCTAATTTACGATGAAAGGAACTCAGAGAACACTGCCTAATGATTATTGGTTGTTTTTACACGCCGTTTTACCATTGCGAACCGTCACAAAACGCGAAAACTTTCGTGAGCCAAACGGCCTGAAATTTCCTACTCGGATAGTTGCACCGATTCTGTATCGAAGTCCTCGGTTTAGCCCTTTTCTTCTTTAAACACGTTGCGTTACGTTTGAGAAACGGATTACAATCAGGTGGAGGGCTGAAAGCCCGAAAGAAGCAACTAAATGTTGCTCTTTTTCTGGGAGTAGCAATAACAAGTAGTAAATTATGTGTATGCTTATTCCTGTATTACGAACGACACGCTATATTTCCATCCGGGGCTGTTTTCTTCGCGATCCCCCCCTAATGCCGTGATATGAAATATTTCCCTACTTAAGATGATAGCTTTTCTTAAATTCGTCGCTCGTTGTCGCCTTGGAACTTAAATAAATTATGTGTATTTTTATTTTCGTGTATGTGTGAATTTATCTGCCTCGAAACGGGTCCTCACGATTTATCGTTTGGAAAATTGCTATTTTACTCTTAAAGTTCTGAAATTTAAGATTTTCTCTACTTACTCTCCTTGTGACTGAAGTCGTCGAACTTTAGTTCATACGAAATTGCTTCGCTGCCAAACTTATCCACTTAATAGAAAAGTTTCACGAAGCACCTTGAATTTTTTTAATAAAGTAGTGCACAATAATGGGGTTGGCTCATGTGGTACGGTAAAACACTCCACCGAGTTGGACGATAATCTTAAAATAGAAGCAAAGTGTATTAATTGTAGAAATAAAGGTCATGGGGCAAGTTTATGCAATGCAGGTACCACTTATATAATGTTTGAATAAAGCATTAGTAACTCTGAAGTAAAATATTTATTAAAACGTTTAATAATAGCTTGAACTTTTCTTAAACTGTTATGCGGAAAACTTAACCGAATCAGGAACAACGTCCTGCTACTTTCTAAAAACAGGGAAGTTAAACAGTAGATAAAAAACGGATTCGTGTAAGGCCATCTACTAGTAATAATATTTATAAGAAAATCTTTCGACCTTCGACAAATATTTTAACAGTGTAGGTTTTTCTCATTTGGATTTAATAACTAATTAAGGGGACCACAGTAGAGTAGTGGCCGAGGCGCTTGGCTTCGAAGTTATTCTAACAAAGTCGCTCAGGTCCGAATCCTGAGCACTGCACTTTCTCAGAGTGTTTGTGTAGTTGGAGTATAGGGTATTTCAAGTGTGGGGCATGTTAGACCCTTTGTATAGCACGAAATGTGCTGAGCCGGGATGGTAATCATAGAGTTACCTTCGTCAACTCCTTGAATCTTAAAAAATAATAACTTATTCAGCCCCGGTAACAGTCAACAAATATGAACTAGCAGAACCCGTGAGCTACTGCTTACGCCCCGGTAATTTGAAAATAAAAAATTAATATAGCAGATGGAGGTATCCTTAAAATATAATGTTTCAGTATCAAAATAAATAAATTAGGTTTTAATAAAATACATTAATATTACTTATTTATACGTTACTTTTATTGTATTATACTTTCTGTCCTTTGAGAATTATTATTTTTATAGAACACCCTGTACACTTTCATATTTGTGGGTTCTTTCGACTATTCTTTTGTCTTGTATTTTACAGAACGGTCGGTATATTATCATGTTTTAGTTTAGTAAAACGCACAATTTTCCGATTTTATATAGTAGAAAGTGCATTTTAATAAATAAAATGCCGATGAGAGTCTTTGTAAGACAATTTATTTCAAAATATAACGTTTATGATTTTTCTAAAAGGATACCATACCTACGACAGCGGTTTTAATGACTTCCTGAATAGAATGCGAAAAATAACATTTATAGAAATTAACACGTTTTGAGGGGTTAGAAGCGTAGGTATCTTAAGGCTAAAATGGCCTGAATATTTTAATTAGTTATTCATGAAGATGGGAAGCTCATTTTCAGTAAAAAGCTTCCCCCAAAGGATATTACAAAATTCTAACTAATAGGATAGAAAAAGTTACCTATACTATTAGAAATTATTCAGTGCATTTTAAGAGCTAAAATATTAATAGTTGTGATTTTAATATAATCTTCCCAACGAGCCTGCGAAAAATTACATTTATATACATTTCCACGATTTATGGAAGGAAAACATATTTTAAAGACTGAAATACCATGGTGGTGATATTAAACAGCTTCTACCAGAGATCGAAAGTAGATTTTACAGAAATGAATTATTCATACGAGTGGTTTTATCAAATTGTTCTAAATAGGATTTAACCCATGCTGGTGGATATAGTAGAATTTTCCTTAATAGGGTGCGAAAAATAATATTTATATAAATTTCTGCATTTTATGGATAAGAACAGTATTTTAATAACCTTTGCGTAGAGATAGGAAGTAAATTTTCAGAGCTAAATTTCCCACAAAGGGGGTTTTTACACAATTGTAGCACGATTACAACCGATGCTGACGGTTTTACTATAATTTTCCTTAAAGAGAATCCGAAAAATAACATTTAAATAAATGTTTTATGGAGTGTAACGGTAAAAATGGAAAGTATATTATTCGAAACTAAATTTATCAGAAGGGTGGTTTTAACTGAATTGTGCTCTATGGTAAGCACTAAAATTGAATTAATGGAAACCAGAAATTTTTAGTGCAATTTAAGGTATAAAATACGCAAGCTGATGGTTTTAATATAATTTTTCTGACTTTCTTTCCAAAAATTTATATACATTTCTACATTTTAGGAGGCGAAAGCGTGTTTTATATATTGAAATACTTATTACGTGATTTTTAAATAGTTTTTCCTGGATATGGAAAGTAGATTGTATGGGAGAAATCTATATAAATGTCTATGTGCTACGGAGTGAAATGTGATCTTTAAATAGCTTTCTGACAGCTTAACCTGTACATTTTATTTATTTAAAAATTATACACAACAGTATTGACAGATTTCGCCTATAATACTAATAAATTTACCCCTTTGTCGTCAAGGATAATATGTTTACACATCCTGCCAATTTATACCCCAAACCAATATCCTATATTTTAACAATTTTATTGACATTCACTGACGTACTTACCCCACACGTTTAGCCGTTTATTTCACATACCCTAAGTACTATAATGGTTTTACAAAATTTTAGCAGCTGTACCAAAATAGCGATAAATTTATTTTATAATTTTACGATATTTACAGTTATATATTCTATAGCCGTTACAAAGCCTCCAAAGCTATATAATATATTGTCTCTAATCAATAGTAAATTTGTAACAGAGTATCCATAAGTATGCTGACTTGATTCTATCAACTTTGAGAATTATATCCAGTAACAGCAATAACAATTTCATTCGTAACCAATGATTCTATAAATCTGATAGTTTACTCTACAAACATTGACTATGCAAAAATGGCAAATAACTCAGTTTTTTTTAATATGTACCACAACTTCTACAGTTTCACTTCCTTCCCTTGATAAATATGTTCTATGTTTTCAAAAACACTCCACAGCAATAATAGATATTTTATATATTAACAGTTTCACCCCCCAACATGGTGACGGATTTACCCCACAATAGCTCCAATTTTGCTCACATAATGATTTAAGCTCGACCTTCCGGTTATTATTAATATGTCTTGCAACTACAGCAATCGTTTTTTAAAACGGAAGTAAATTTGCTTTATATATTAACAGTTTTAATACAAAATGATGACGAATTTTCCCAACAATAGATTAAATTCTTCTCACTTAAGCACAAGCTCTACATCCCGGCTGTTATTGATATGGCTCGCATCTGCTACAATGTTGTTCGAAAGCGGAATTAGATTTGCTGTATATACTAACAGTTTTACTCCATGATGGTGACGGATTTGCCCCACAATTACTCCAGTTTTGCTCATATAATTATAGGTAAAAGCTACACCTACCGCCTATAATTTATATGTAGCGCAGCTACGACAACTGTGGTCCAACACATAATCAGATTAGCTGTATTTGCAGTATCACTCTATGATGGTGACGAATTTTCCTCACAAGTGCTCTATTTTTTCTTAAGTAATTATATATTTCACCTCCCAACTATTATTGGTATACCACACAACTACGACGATTGTGCTTCAAAATAGAATTATATTTGTAAGATATTTTAAATTTGTTACTCCATAATGGTGACGGATTTACCCCACAATTGCTCCAGTTTTGCTCACATAATTTTTTAAGCGCGACCTTCCGGTTATTATTAATGTCTCGCCACTACAACAATTGATTTTTATAACAGAATTAAGTTTGCTGTATATATTAGTAGTTTTAGTACAAGATGATGGTGAATTGACCCCGCAAGAGAATCAATTTTGCTCACATAAGCACAAGTTTTACATCCCGGCTATTAGTGATATATCTCCCATCTACTACAACATTGCTTGAAGGCAGAATTCGATTTGTTGTATATATTAACAGTTTTACTTTATGATGGTGACGGATTTGCCCCTATATTACTTCAGTTTTGCTCACATAATTATAGAAGCTATACCTACCGCCTAAAACTGATATGCAGCGCAGCTACAACGACTGTGTTCCAAAACAAAATCAGATTTGCTGTAAACGTTAATAGTTTTACCCCAAGACGGTAATGAATTTACCTCACAATTGTTCCAAGTTTACTTACTTAATTATAAAAGTTTCACCTCCCGGCTGTTATTGATATGTTACGCAACTATGACGTTTTTGTTTCAAACCAAAATTATATTTATAGGATATATTGAAAGTATTACTCGATAATGGTGCCGGATTTGCCCCACAATTGCCCCTGTTTTGTTCACAGATTTATACAAGCCTTACATTTCGACTATTATTGATATGTCTCGCAACTATGACAATTTTATTCCAAAACAGAATTATTTTTGCAGGTTATAATAACAGGTTTACCCCAAAATGGTAACGAATTTGCCCCATAGCTGCTCCAGTTTGGCTCGCATCATTTTAAAGCTTTACCTCCCGCCTGTGATTGATATAACTCGCAGCTAGGACAACTCTGTTCTAAAACAGAATTAGATTTACTGTATATATTAAAAGATTTTGTCGAAGATGATGACGGATTTGCCCATTTGTTGCTTCACATAACTGTAAAAGCTTTACCTCCCGTCTACGTTTCACAACTACGACAATTGTGTTAAAAAACAAATTAGATTTGATGAATATATTTAACAGTTTTAGCCCAAGATAGTGGCTCATTTGATCTACAAGTAAGTGCTCTACATAATTATAACCTACCTACCTCCCGGTTATGATTGATATGTCTTGCAAGTGCAACAAGTGTATTTTGAAACAAACAGAATTTGCTGAATTTTATGTAAGTTTCAGTCTAAGGTGGTGACGGAGTTGCCCCACAATTGCTGCAGTTTTGTGCAAATAACAAAACAAAATCCAATTTGCTGTAAACATGAATCGTTTTACCCCAAGATGTGACGAATTTGCCCGACAATTGTTCCAAGTTTGCTTACGTAATTACAAACGTTTCAACTCCCAGTTATTATTGATAGGTCACGCATCTACGACGATTTTGTTTCAAAACAGAATTATATTAGCAGGATGTTTTAAAAATTTTACTCCATATTGGTGACGAATTTGCCCCATAATTGTTCCAGTTTTGTTCACATTACTGTGTTCCAAAACAAAATCAGATTTGTTGTAAACGTGAATCGTTTTACCCCAAGATGTGGCGAATTTGCCCGACAATTGTTCCAAGTTTGCATACGTAATTATAAAAGTTTCACCTCCCGATTATTATTGATAGGTCACGCATCTACGACGATTTTGCTTCAAAACAGTATTATATTTGCAGGATGTTTTAAAAATTTTACTCCATATTGGTAACGAATTTGCCCCATAATTATTCCAGTTTTGTTCACATTACTGTGTTCCAAAACAAAATCAGATTTGTTGTAAACGTGAATCGTTTTACCCCAACATGGTGACGAATTTGCCTCACAATTGTTCCAAGTTTGCATACATAATTATAAAAGTTTCACCTCCCGGTTATTATGGATGGGTCACGCATCTACGACGATTTTGCTTCAAAACAGAATTATATTTGAAGGATATATTAAAAATTTTACTCCATATTGATGACGAATTTGCCCCACAATTGTTCCAGTTTTAAAGTTTACACAATTTATACAAGCTTTACTGTCCGACTATAATGATATGTCTCGCAACTATGACAATGTTGTTCGACAACGGAATTATATTTGCTGCAGACATTAACATTTTTAGTACCAGATGATGACGAATTTGCCCCAGAATAGATTCAATGTTACTTAATTATACAAGCTTTACATCCCGGCTATTATTGATATGACTCACACCTATGATAATGTTGTTCAAAAACGGAAATATATTTGCTACAGATATTAACAGTTTTAGTCTATGATGGTGACGAATTTGCCTCACAATTGCTCCAGTTTCGCTCAGGTAATTATAAAATTCATCTCCCGGGTATTATGCGTATGTCACGCAACCGCGGCGATTTTATTCCAAATCAGAATTATTTTTGGAACTTATATTATCAGGTTTACCCCAAAGTTGGGACGGATTTGCCCCACAACTGCTCCAATCTAGCTATATCTACCTCCTGCGATTGGTATAAATCGCTGGTATTACCACTCGGTTTTAAAACAGAATTAGATTTGCTGTATATATTAACAGATTTATTCTAAGATGATGACAGGCTTGCCCCGCAATTGCTCCACATAATTATAAAAGCTTTACCTGTAGCCTATGTTTCACAATTACGACAACTGTGTAGAAAAAACAAATTAGATTTGCTGCATATAATAACAGATTTAATCCAAGATACATACTTTCCCCGCAATTGCTCCACATAATTATAAAAGCTTTACCTGTCGTCTATGTTTCACAACAACAAATTAGATTTGCTGAATATACATACCTATTAACATATCTAGCCTAGGATAGTGACGCATTTGGTCTCTACATAATTATATAAGCTTTACCTCCCGGTTATGATTGATATGTTTCGTAAGTGCAAAGGTATTCCCAAACAGATAAATTTGCTGAATTTATTGACAGGTTTAGTCTACGGTGGTGACAGATTTGCCCCAAAATGGTTCCCTCTAATTATAAAAACTTGTCTTGCAAGTACGACAATTGTGTTTACAATAGAATTACATTTTCGGTACATACATTAACAGTTTTGCCCCAATATGATGACGGATTTGCCCCAACACTTCGCCAATTTTGCTCAGATTACGATTGTTTCAAATCATCTTACTACTATTTTAATATGCTTTTATAGAATCTAAAAGATATTAGTAATTTTAAACAAGGCGTGGTGTTCCCTCTTGCCCCAATTTAATCGGTAAAATTTCGTGTTCACAAACCGCTCCATTTAGATTCTATTTGTTTTACCTTTCGTCAATCCACCTAAATATCTGCCACGTATACGAGGAATAATTCTAATATAAAACCGGAATTTGTTTGGATAAAGCCAACGGCATTTGAATTTTTCCATAAAGTGGTCCGGAAGAGGATTATTTATCTGTTTATATCGGAGTTTGGTAATACGCCGGAAAATTGCGTCACAAATAGGATGACTTAAAAATGCCACGTATACCCTGCACATTTTTGATTAAATTGCTTTAGAATTTATTGCGGGCATTTGGACCGAACAACTTTCTAGCTGTGTCGTCTCGTAATTTCGATATTTTTATGGGAATGACGAAATACAAGATCAGTTGGTACAAAGCAAATATTAAAAGTTTCTTTATTTTCATCTTGTTTTAATATACAATAATTGTTTTTAAAAAGCTGCCAATTACAGGGAGACATGAGAAGTTTCAAAAACAAAATTACTTGCTCGCAGGATAAGCAAAGAAAAGGTTTAGTTTATACAGGGTCTTCTGAAAGTAAAGGGTCCAAATATAACTTAGTAGAAAAGTATTTCCTTAAGAAGTTATGGCGTCCTGAAGAAACAACAAATATTTTTAACACTGGGTATATTTCAGAAACAAAATGGCGGATCTTCATGGAACTTCATAGGAAGCCGAACATTCCCAAATTAATTCCAAAAATATGTTAAAAAAATTACGCTACTCGTTTCGCATTAACTTATTACCTTAAAAATACAGGGTGTCCTGAAGTAATGGAACGCACCTTAACTACAGCTTTCTGAGGTCGAATGGGACCGATTAAACCAAACATACCTTCGTACAAAATTGCTTCCTTAAAAAAAAAAAAAACTTTTTAAACATTGGAATTATTTCAGAAACAAAATGGCGGTTCAAGCTAAAAATTCACATCTACTTTAGGGGAAGC
>JABXWE010028113.1:0-14987 GCA_014611495.1 Limonius californicus
TCGGAGATGCTTCTATGAGTTTTCCTTGGCACAACAGGTCCCAGAGGGTAATAAATGCAAGCGGATATTTATTGATCGATCAAACAAGAAATGATGTGGTGGTATATAATGTCGTTATATTTATTTACTTTAATCTGCGTATACACACGTGAACGAACACATAATGAACAAGAAACTGACAATTAATTCTTCTGCAATGTTTAGAAATGCAATGCTATATTTTAATGCGAAAATGTAGCGTAGATATGTTGTGTTACCTATTTATCGTTTTACAGGCAAACGTACAGGTCTTGAAATTTCTAAGTAATGAGTATCGATTTTTTCCAATAACGATGAGCGTAAATTTATGTGTTGAGTACGCAAACAATAACTTTAACGTGAAGGGGCTGTTGAAAAATAAATCTAATATACACAACTGTCCTTTAAAGAAGGTAATAATGCTATCCATCTAATTCAATTTCAAGTCATAAACTCGTTAATCAATTTGTATTACCACCTTCCAGGGGCGCTTATTTAATACAAATAAATATTCGTTTTATGTTCGCAATCAGACAGATAGTTTCAAGCTTAAATTAAGTTTTGATCCGTAGAAGTGTACCAAATATATTATAATAATTTTCAGGGTTTTTATTACGTCTACAATGTTGTACCGGATTATTCAAGACTGCCACCACTCATTCCTCGTGGAAGGTATAAGATGATCCTCAAGATATATTATGCCAAACAATACGTGGCTGAAGGAAATGTTTACGGTGAAATTAAAGATAAACCGTTGGAATGGCACAAATAGAAATTCCAAGCAATATAAATTAGCTCATTTAGGGCGTTTATAAAATTGATTTGTTGCAATATTTAGAACTGTGTTTTATTTTTAATAAAAGGGCAGTTCAATTAGCATTGTTGTATTTTCTATCAAACATCACGATTTCATACAGAAAATGTCAAGTGTGAACTGATTTCCAATTCTTTATAATCACTCAATTATAATACACTGACCTTCTGTTAGTAGTTTGTGGTAATTCATTTGCCCGTTGTGTCCTTTCTCCTATTCTTCTCTTATCCTAGTTCTAATTTTCGTTTGAATTTTTCTTTCGCCATCGTCATATTCTGTTTGTTTCTATCGCCTTTCTATGAGCCCTAGTCATTCAGTTTGTTATGTTTATTTAAATTTTGCCGCTCCACTTTGATTAATGTCATACTTTAATTGCCGCTCCATAGGAATTAAAAACTTTATTTTAATTGCCATCTTCTTATGTCAATTACAATTTTCGTTAATTTTCCTTTAAAAGTGGGTTATGAAGGGCCAATTCCGCAAGTCTTCAAGTTTCTCTTTGTAAGCCGAAATTGTCGATTCATATTTTGTCTGCACCCGAATCTGGACGCGTTCTTCGAATTTACGTTTCAGATCTTTCTAGAACAATTGCATCATATTTCTCCATGTGGTGTAATATTTTTGACCAACGCATGTTCGGGGCGCGTTTAGGTCTTCAATCAGTTTTCCAGCTTCGTTGACTCCGGCCGCTCGAGTCCATCTACGGGGGCCGTTACGAAATTAATAAGTCAGCCTTAACATCTTCACGACTCCGGCCCACAAATTCCATCTTCTGGGGCCGTTAAGATATTAAGTACGGCAGGGGCGGCTTATGTTTTCGATGGGTATCCATCGCGTAATCCCGTATCGCTGTATCACCGTGGAGTGAACAGAATATCGACAAGTGTCGGATTTTAAAGAAAATACGCTGGATTTCCAACCTGGAAAGGCAATTCTATGCGAATTTTCCGATCGCCTTCGGCGGATTAGTATCGAGCCCATTCGTCGTTCCTATACCTGTGCCGTTGCTGCGACGAAAATTTCGTCCCAAACTGTTCTGAAGAAGTCTTCTACCTCCTTTCAGGACCTGAAAATACTCCCCCAGACTGTACGTGCATCTGGAAAATACTTCGACATTGTGCCTGTCTCCGACTCGCTGTTCCATAGTCAAGGTAAAGAACTAAGTTGTTTTGTGCTGTGAAGAAAGAACCCTTTTCGAGTCAGTTTGCAAAATTTCAAGGGATTGAAACTCTTTTGTGTAACAGGAAGCGACCTTCAGTTGTCGACTGTTCTTTTTTTTGTGTACTACAAAGTGTAGAGTAATTTTTTTATATATACTGTGTCATTCCTGTAAGCTCCGGCGTCACTGGCTACGTAGTTGTTTGGAAAATGTAAATGACGTAGGCCAGCGGCGGCGAGCTTTTTTGTCTTGAACGTTCAAATTAAAAGCTTGTAATATGGAACTATAAAATCACCATTTGCTGTCATTTTTGTATCGTCATTCCCAATAATCTAATTATATGTGTTTTAAAATTTACTTCCTCTTTTATTATTGTGCATTCTGTATTTGTGTGTGTACGAATTTTACAAGCATTATAAACAGGAGAGAGGCACAATAAAGGTGAGTCCGATTCCCGTAAGCTGCTGGCCTCTCGGCCTTCCACAAGGACCTACAATCAGTTGATTTGGAAGGTGGCGCCCACTAATTTTGACCCATTCTGTACACAACTAGGAAGATTTCCTCCCGTTAGCGATTTCCGGGAACCCCCTTACTCCTCTGAGCTAAGCTGTAGGCCTTTTTCCACTTATCCAGTTACGGGTCCACGGAAAAGCTCGTTTGGCCCGTAACAGGTTCTAGAAGAATTGGTGCTTTCCCTACTTTGTAGGCTGCCTTGTGTACGAAGTTAGTTTCTAGCTTCTACAGTAGAGAACTTTCTATTGCTGTTTTATATCTGACTCATTTGCGATTAATCCTTTAACGCCTAACTATATTGTTCCTTATACGCACAATTTCTTGGACTTCCAATTTACTTTTCAACACCTCTATCTTCTTTGCTCGATTAAATTTTTCCTGTTCCAGGTTACTTCATTTTTTAATATCTCTTCTGTTGTTATTATCCGTATTACTACGTTTTTTATTTTCAGTTCTTCCTATACCTTTCCCATCTCTACGTTATTTTTGATTCTTTCTTTATTATTTGTCTTAATTTCCTTTTCATTCCTAACAATAGTTGCTTTATTTCGTCCATTCGATCTCACCGTTTTGAAGGTATTTATCCTATTAAGTCTAAGTGCTTAAAGTTACCCTATTTCTTTCAAATGTGTCTTGGTCATGATCTTGTACCCCACCCTTCACTTCTTCAACTCCCCCTCTTTCTCTCACTCTCTCTCTCTCTCTCACTCTCTCTCTCTCTCTCTCTTAATTTCGGTTTGATTAGAGTGCGATTTCACGAACGAGCTCCTGACCTACACTAATTCACAACATCTCTACGCTTACCAGTTTTCCGTTAAAATCCACCTTCCACCGACCAAGAAAATAAAATTTGTGTTGCATTAATATAAATACAATACACTGAAAAGATTCTCTTTTCACTGTACAAAAATATTCTTTCTGACAGGCGCAAATTTGCATTCGAAAATGTACTAAGCCATGTTGTTGTTAAGTGCAATGATGATTTGTTTTCACAATTTAATTAATTTTAAATAAGTAATTTTTTGTTTTCTGATTAATTTTAAATTAAGTAATTTTGGATTACACATTTTTATGCATTTTAATAGAAAAATATATATGTATTGGTATAACTTTAATATTTTTTAGTTAGTTGACTATTTAGTGCATATTTGTTTGCATATTTTGAATTTCTTTAATGCATAATTATCCTGCCCCTAATGATAGGATTATTAATACCGGGTGCCCAGTCCAACATATGCAATTAACATTGTGCATTCGATTTATAGGTATTTTGCCATTATATATATAAACATTAAAGTAATTAACAGTTTAAATAGTTTTTAATATAAACGCTATGAAAAAAACAATAATCAAGAAAGGTAAATTATAATAAATATTCAAATAACCCGCCGTTTTGATATACGCAATTTCGTACATTGGCCAACTGTCTCTCAGTAATTAACGCGCACTATACAACTATACACTATACAACACAACAACTATTGCTTCTCTCAAAGAATTAATATCTGGGTGGCATCTTTTGTAAATTTTGCTTTTAAAGTGGCTCCACAAGAAAAGTCGCAAGGTACTAAATCAGGAGATCTAGCTGGCCAATTTATAGCACCACCTCTACCAAGCCAACGATTTGGAAATGAATCATTTAAAAAATTTCTAACTTCTAAGCCAAAATGCGCGGGACAGCCGTCTTGTTGGAACCAGATCTCCTGATTTTCTCTTGCAACTTCTTCCAATGCAGGTCCTACCTTAATAATAACTAATAAGTCTAAATACTTTGCTGAATTTAAATTTCTTTCAATTTCAAATGGACCAATAATATTGCTATTAAAAATCCCAGCCCAGATATAGATTTTTTGAGGATACTGAGTTCTTTTAGAAATATTAACTCTAAAGTTTGCCTGAGCCCAATATGCGTGTTTTGAACATTTAGTTCATTATTCAGTGTAAAAGTACATTCGTCTCTGAAGCAAATTGATGACAGAAAGCGACGATCATTGTTAGCATGCTCTTGCATTTCATTACAGAATGCACTCCTACTTTCTTCATCAACAGCAAAAATATCTTGATGAGATTGTGCCTTATAGGGATGATATTTGTACTTCTTGAGTATATCCCATATCCGCGATTTACATAAACCTACGTCAAGGGAAATTTGTCTTAAACTGCAGGTCGTGTTCATATTTACCACTCCCAAAACAAGTTATTCTGTGCGGTCAGCTATTTGTCGATTTCCTGCGATATAATTATTATTTTGAAATATTTTGTTTTAACAATAAAAAATATTATTACTCACCACCCATAGCTTCTGATTCTACAGAAATATTCCCACATCTTTCAAATTTTAGTACATATTTGTGAATAGTACCTACAGAAGGTATAGGTCTGGTATTAAACTTAACGGCAAACAAATCTATAACTCTCCGCAAACTAACGCCACTGTAAAAGGTTTTTACGATAAAAATTCGTTCTTCTTTGGAGTACTTATTCATTTTTCCGTAAATAATTTGAACAGTAATTTACAGAAAGTCGCTGACTTAAGCAAACTAATTCAAAATTATTTGACAAATGCCGTCTAACATGAAAATCATGGCGGCTCATATTAAAATATCTCCAAGTTTAAAATCAGTATGTTAAAATAATAATTGCACCTTTATTCTTATTATTAGTACATTTGATGCGCAATAATTTTATCTTTCTATTGATACCGTTACCTTTCCTATATACAATGTTAAATTCATAATTTTGCGTTTGAGAATAGACAGGCGGTATATATACAGGGAATTTTTCTTTTCGGTATACATTGCCTATGTATACTTTTAAAAAGAACGCGTCAATTACGCCTATTGTGTAGGCAACCAACTATACCCACAACTGAAAAACACAAGCAAACGTCACCAGTTGTGAATTATTTGAGTATGAAGGTTATGTTGATGCAGTGGTTATATTAAATAAGTATTTCACCCCGTATATAGGACGCAAATTAAGACTTTCAAAGCAAGGAAGCAAGCAAGCAAGGTCTGTGAACATTGTACTTCCTTTGTACAACAGAAATACATCAGCGGCGAGGTGGTGTAGTGGTTATCATAGGTGCTTTCCAAGCAGTTGATCCGGGTTCGATTCCCGGCCATCGTAGACTTCTTAATTATTATTCTTTTTTAAAACTATTAATTATGATTTCTTTAACGTAGGTAGAATAAAATATATAATTTCATTTCTGCGGTTAAAAGGTGATTACTTTTAGTTCTTATTTTACGGGAATTTATTACGCATCCCTCTGTTTTAAATTTTCTAACAATGGTTGTGTGGTTCGAATACAAGGAATAGGTCTTTTTGGATATTTTAGCAAAAATAAGTCTCTCGCAGTTCTTAAGCTGTTATCATTCTGATACCACATTAGAATTTCCACTTTTTCGTCTTTACTGTACATGGTTGTATAAAAAACTCAAGAAGGCACTAAATAAAGACTAATTCTATTTTTGAACCTTAAACTAATTTAATTGTTTTGGTCACAGCCTGGTTTAGTTGTCTGTATAGTTGGTTGCCTATATAATAGGCGTAATTGACGCGTTCTTTTTAAAATTATACATAGGCAATGTATACTAAAAAGAAAAATTCCCTGTATAATAAACATTTAAAATTTCATAAAGTAAGAAAAATTAATCGTGTAAAACAGATGTTGATCCAGACAACGGATCCATACAGTGTCTCTGGACATTACCCAATATTCTCCTTAAATAATAACATCGAGCTACGTTAATTTGTGGTATTTCTACATAAAGCTGTCTATAATTAGTAGGGAACATATGCACGACTGAAATAAGGTGAAGAAATAATTAAGAAAATGGAAATCATTGATAATAAAAAATTACTAAAATATTATAAAATAATCCTACATTTGTGATATTTTATGTTATTCGGCTTCAATGGAGGACATTTTTTCACCGTATTATAGTCAATTTCAAGATACATCGATATTGCGTCACCGAAGGCTGCCTGGTAAACCTTTAACGAAGCTATAAACAAAGGTAAAATAACAAACTCGGCTTTAGGTATTTCATATCTCTGCAATAGGTAAATTTACCTCTAAGCTGCTGTGCTTTTACGACTTTTGGACGCTGCAATATAGTTGCGCCACGTTTCTACGTAGACAACTCGTTGCGCGACAACTTCACAAGCGCGACACTTCGACGCGCGAAAATGAGACATGCGACAAATGATCGCCTATAATAATTTAGGGATGCACAAATTTAATTTCGAGAAAGTATCAGCTTGATGGGAATAAATGTAATAGGGATTAAGTTAATATGCCTTTATTAAAATATTTAAGAGACATTGCTTACAGTTTTCAATTGGAAGTTTATGCTTTACGATCTTTTATTTGTACGCGTACGTATAGATTGGTATTTAGTATAACTAGGTAAAAATTGAGTTTTCTACAAAAAATTTGCTACAAATGCTTATATAAATTATTTAAAAAGGATCTTCTTTTATTTTTCTTCATAAATTTAATTGAATTTCGTGTGTTCGTTTTAATTTAGTTATATACATACTTCATTTTTTAATTTGCTTTATAATTAGGAAAGAAAATAAAGCCATACGAATATTATTTTGCTTAAACACTTTTCTCCTACAATTTAATGTCTTTGCAGTAAAACCTTCGCTTTAATCTTACAAAAAATATACTTAAAAGAATACGTAAATGTTACATTTAAACAATATTCAATATTATTGTTTTTCTTGTGTCGAATTGTCGCCCTCGTCGAGATGTCGCGCAGTCATTTGTCGGTGTTGAAACGTCGCGCGTGCCAAAACATTGGCATTTACTTTCACTGCCGTTTCTTTTTACAGGAGCCAGACGGTCGGCCGTATGTCCCAGGAGGGCATTTCTAAATTTACAATGGTAACATTATTTTTGCTGGTAATTTTGCAAAGAGATGCAACTATTAATATCTTATTTTGCTGAAAACAGTGTACCTTCTAACATAAACTAACGATTTTAGATCAAAGCACGATTAATTTGAGTGAGACACCATTTATGTTTGCAGTAAATAGTAAACATCACTAAATTTTACATTAAAATGGCAAGCTAAATTGAAACAATATTTTGATGAGTTAAGTGTCCATTATGTTCAGCGTGAGTCTGAGCAGCTTTATATCTTGGTTATTTGAAGGATTAAGAGATAATTTGTAGACAAATTGCAATAAGTGGATTGGGTTAGCCAATGTAATATGGATTCATCATTAATAAAGGGCATACAGAGAACATTATGCATACAAAATGTATATCGACGCGAGTTGCCTACCGTATATTGAATATAAAATCAACATAAAGCCTTAAAGTTATCCAAACATATGAGCCCACAACAGATCATATTGATGACGAAATTGATTCACTCTGTCACTGTAGGATGTCTACACATTTCACCATAATATGTGGAGACTCTAATGCAAAAATGGAAACTAAGTCAGATGAAGCCCCAACATATCTAGGAAACTTCGGAAGTGGTTTCAGAAATTACCCTCGAGAGACCCTTTCATATTTTCTATTGGAGAACAACCTGTACCCGATGAACAGCTCCTTCTATTAAAAAAACCTAACGGAAGATGGTTATGGATAAACCAAAATGCGAAATCAAATAACGAAATTTACTATATCAAATCAACTATGAAAGGGCTATATTTTGTGATGTGAGCGTACTAAACCAAGTCTCAGTAGGAAGTGACCACCGCACGGCAAGAGGTAAAGTGATCTTTAACTTAAGAATTGAGAGAAACAGATGAATTTGACAAAAAAACAAATAGAAAATGGCAATACCCCAAAAGTCTGGAAAAATAGAGAATAGAAGCCGTAACCGATTCTCTAAGAAAAATGGTCTCCCAGAACATAGGCATTGAACAACTAAATGATACTGTAACAAAATCCCTACACAAAAGTATTGCCCCCGTCAGGGAAAACACAGCTAATACACAAAAGCACTAATAAACAACAGAAGAAAATTACTAACACAGGAGATTGTAAGTGTGGCGGAAATAAGACAAATTAACAAGGATATCTCAAGAAGCATTAGAGAGGACATAAGATCCTGTAATAACGACCAGATAGAAGCCACAATAGAGGAGATCAAGAGCTTAAAAGTCCTAAGAAGACACCTAAGCTATGATAATAATTAAATATTAAAACTGAAAAGCAAGGAAGATTAGATAAAACACACAGATAGGACCTGTAGTGGATGAATTTATACTGAGGTGTAAAAGAGTGGTAAAGGAATGAAAAAGCAAACCAAAGCACAAGCGGAATACTAAACCAAGGATCTGAAGAGAACCGCGAAATCACTACCATCGAAATAAATAAATACTTCAAGGAAATGAAACATAATAAAGCCTTAGGTGTGTATGGAATTGTGATAGACGAAATAAAAATGGGTGGAGCAGCACTACTGGATAAAATAAAAGACTTGTACAACCTCTGTTGACCAAATAGCGCTATACCGACGAATTGGCACAAACATTCACATTCTGAAAATTCTTGACGAGAAAATCCTTGAATACAAGAGGCCCTTGGCACTACTGTTTACCGATTTTTAAACTGCTTTCGACACGATTGACATAGAAGCTATATTAGCAGCTCTAGGCTAGTGTCGCATAGGCCATAGACTATAGATACATCCGACTTATACACAATATATGTAGTAATTCAACAGTAAGCGTAAAATTTCACAAAAACACCAAACAATATCCAATTACAAAAAGTGGTTAGGCAAGGAGATGCGATGTCTCCCACACTATTTACAATAGTACTGATTTACTCTTACAAAACTCTTATCTGGGATAACATGGTTATCAACATAAACGGCGAAAAATTAAGAAGCTTACGATTCGCGGACGACGTCGTACTTGTAGCAGACAAACTCGAAGAAGCGAAGGAAATGGTTAGACAACTGAAACAAGCAACAGAAAAGCTTGGCTAACGTATAAAAAAGCAAAAAACAATTATTACCAACTTAGTAATAGGAGATAAATATTAACAACTACATGATAGAGGAAGTTAAAGAATGCAAATATTTAGGACATGAGATCTGAATAAATACAAACAACCAAACACATGAGCTGCAAGTTAGGAATGGACATCTTACGGAAACCTCAAAGACGTCTTTAAGGACGCAAGGTCCGCAAGGTCCGCAAGGTTTATAATCAATGCGTCCTGCTTGTCACGTTTACTATGATTCAAAATACCGTTCATAGACTAGCTGTTGCCCAAAGGAAAATGGAGAGATCCGTGTTACGTATTACATTAAAAGATGAAGTGATAAACGCAAACATCCGAAAAAGAGCGAAAGTGAAAGACCAAGTGAAATAAATTACTCAAAATAGGGATGGGCGGAGTACATCGCGACGACGAAAATGAACATTAAAAATCATTAACTGGAGACCTCGTACAGATGAAAGAAGCAGAGGAAAACCATCAATATGGGTTGGTTGGGGATAAAGAAGAGCTAATTTAAAGAATAAAAATTAAATATCGTCTTGTTCGGGAATCGAAACCGGAGATTTTCGCATGAGAGGGAAGTACTTCAAACATTTCCCTATTTAGGTGCTTGCTGCGTCAAATTATTAATACATATAATAGTGGTACACTGCGAATCTGTTTTTTAATTATATTAAAATTAAGTTTAAACTTGACAAACAACGTCCTAATGACTTTAACCGATAAAATTTGATACTAACTAAGTTTAAATTCGAAATTGAAAATTTAAAAGTACCTGAGAAGAAAGTATATTTTGATTTCCTGATATGCGATAGCAGTCCCATTTTCAAGGGATATTTATAATGCAAATAATATTGGTTGATTGTTATGAAGACTATTTTGAGGAAAAACCATTTAAATGGACAGAGAATTATTTTGCATAATTATAGAGTTACAGCCTTTTAGGAATTAGATAATGACTATTTTACTGATTGTTTTGTGATATGTATTAATGCACCAAATGTTTACGTTTTTATAGTGTATCGGAAAATTACGTTCATGGGATGATACTCCGCCCCTCTTAACCTGGATTGGGATTCGAACAGAATACTGTAGCTCGTCTATCGGCTAGCTGATGTGGCCGCAGCCACTCATCGATTACTACAGCTATGCATATATTCTGGTGCACCAATTGTCCAGAGCGAGGTCTGCGTCCAGCCAGACACGGGAGGCGTAGGCGGACATTCACCCTCAGCCACACAGGTGAAGGGAAGAATATAATTAGCGACAGGTTCCTCAGGTAAAAGTCAGCCTATGCCATCCTGGCATTAATGTAACATTCATAATAATAATAAAGTGTCATAGGTGACTTTACGAGACCACCTCTGTCAGCTGAATACCTCCTTAATGATGTGGCAACCACATTACCTATTCACATAGACGCTACTGTTTCCAACAACTACTTACCTACATACACCTACCTTTCATAACAACAATAATAGGATCCAGCGCTTGTAAACCAAATATAATAATATAATAATAAGAAGTAGATAATAAGCAACCATTCTGGTAAATTCATATATATCAGTTAGTGGAATATATACCATAATCTCGCTGGCGCAATTTATACATAGATGCACGTGCACACACACACACTCACATACACACACACACATGCGACGCCAGTGTCGTTACACCTGAGCTTCCTATTGCTTGCCATATTCATATAATACAACACTCAAATGGTGACACCATTATCGCACCTTACCCCAACATAGAAGATACAAAACTGTTTTGGGTAGACTGCCGTTGCAGACGGCCCTTGACACTCTGCATCCCTTATTTACCCCTAAGATTCCAAGAACTATTTGGCCTGCCCGGCCTCTCGTTTAATAGCCCACAAAAAAATCGTCGCCTAGCATCCGAGATTATAAAATTCACAAAATAATGTATTCTGTCTTTGACGCAAGTGCATTGTATTTAATTTTCGATGTGGTATGGACCGTTGTTTATCATCCTACAGCTTAAGAACTGAATTAGGCATAGGAGCGGCGACGATGTGACCACAACCATCAAATACTTTTTTTTGGTAAGACAGGGAAGGGCATGTTATGGTTTGCCTGTGAGAAATGCTGCACTGAATTTTGAATTCCTAGGCCGGTGTAATACTTAATACTTCATTTTACGTCTCATGTGTCTGTTCTACTCTGTTTGCTTCATTTATGTTAATTAAATTTATTTCGTGTTTTTCCTTATTCTAATGCTTGTTACTACTACCGACTGTTATCCCGTATTCATCTTGTATTCGTACTCAACCTTGAAGTCTTCCCAATCTAAATCTTAAAAGTGCTATTTGAAATGGTAACATTAATATCTTTCTTCAAATTTACATATTTAATGACAGATGTATATTATATGTACGTTTGAAGTCGCTTTCTGTAACATCAAAAGTTACATTATTTGGTGTTCTGATATTGACCTCCTGATAAAATCTTAATCGCTGTAAACACAAATGTGAACCACAAAAATTACCTTCAATCTCAGCGGAAGTTACAAATCGTCGCGTCGCTTAAAATATTTTCACAATCATTACGATGGCGATCCTCTACCTGGTGTGTTTGTCTGTCAGCCTGTTCCCAACAGCAATAATTGCGGTAAGTATTCCATAAATTCTTTAAAATTCATACGAAACGTGCGCCTACTTGGTCAGAAAGGTTTTTGCAATTTGTCAAAAATCGGTGTATTTAATTTTGATAAAAATAATTGTATGTTTGCCGACTATAACCCTTCATAATTGTGGAAAGTTTTATCGTGGGATCTCAATGGGAACGTGCAACATGCTGGAAATTTTCGAAGCCCTTAATATTTCAAGCCCCAAAATTTGTACTTTTGCATGTCTCCATATACTAACACTAATTCGTTATTTTCAGTAAAATTGGTGATGTGAAGGTTCAAACTTAAGTTGACTTGATGCGGAATAACCCTAATGCTCTAAACAATAAATACTATTCTGTTCACTTTTAATTTTAAATGTTTACCTATTTAAATGTAAACGTAGGACAGTCATCCGTTTGTTCATAAATTGTATATACGAGGTTAATTCTTGCTCTAGCGAACACTACACGTTCTACAAACATTTCTTTTAAAAATAATCTTGTTTCAATTTTAATAATTTCCTTAATTTATTTAGACTACACAGGGTTGCCTAAAGAAACAAAATGTTTACTGCGTTGATTGTTAAAAAAGAATTTCACCGCACTTTTATACTATAAATTTTGTATTGTGATGCCAGTTCCCTACCTAGAGCGACCTTGCCATGACATTCAAATACCATCCTACTCTTTCTGCTGATTCACTGGAATGTATAATGAAAATTACATTTTTATGTACATTCACAAGTAAATTCTAATGGTCGATTTTAAAGTAAGGTTAAATCAAGATTTTTTTTGTTGCGCTTTCATTAGTTAGCTAAAAACATTGGAACGATTACCTGTCGAAAGTACCACCAGTTCATTATCTGACATCGACCAAAAGCATCAATAAGAATTAGTTTTACAAATATCAACACCTTAAAGAAATTCAATCATATGTATTATTTATGCCAGAAGCGACGAACCTTAGACTTAATTCTTCTCATTAAAGTTTGAACATCAATTCTGGTTATATTTATTTCTACTTTCTGCGACTTTTGGCGAAAGTCTTATATGTTCGTAGATCAATGTTTAGTTTTTTTTTTGCCTTTTCATTAAAACACAATAACGCTCGATTAGCCGCAGCTCAGAACAATTCGAGGGAGTGGAATCCTGTAGGAAAATGATAACGTTGTTTCTTCAGTAAAACTCTAGTGTTAATTTTCCATAATGCCAAGTAGCCAAATAAGCCCAGAAAAATACTGAAGTATTGTGAGAAATTATGAAAAGACGAAATTTAAACATTGCTTAGCATAAATGTTGCCATTCATGTATCCAGTGGTAATGAAAGAACCACTTTTCAATCATAAATGCATAAGGCTGCGAAATCTAAATTTTTGGGGTATTTGCTAGCCTTTCTCGTCTTATATTGTTTAGTAACTTTTCTCCTTTACGAAGCAACATAACCTTCTTGGCCCGGTGTTTGACTGAAGTCGACTACACAATAAGTTTCGTCATCAACAACGCAGCAGTCAAACATTGTGAAAAAGTGGTTGTACAATTTTCCTGCAATAGATTTTGCTCTTTCGTCCTTCTCCGGATCTCAGTCCTACACTTTTTGGACATTATAAGTCTTCAAGCCTGCTTTTACTTTCATTCGATGTACGGTGGCTTGTACGTATCAAATTTATTTGCTACAGTAGGGTATATCCGGGTATTATGAGCATGTTAAGGAAATACTTAATTTTTTTGGTTATTTTTAACAGTTCGTTGAGAACAATGGGTGTGTATATTGCATCTAAATATGTGTTATTGACATCCAAAAGCTTTCACTTATATTGTCTTTAAAAATCCCCCTATATGTGATTTATAAAAATTGGGTTTTGTGCTCATATTGCCTTGCATCTGGTTAATATGAGCACTAGCCAGAAAAATATGAGCGCACATGTAATTATTTATATTTATTTAACTTTAATACAGATTTGCACCAAAAATGAAAGGCTGCAATTATTTATATTTATCGAACTTCAATACAAGTTTACATAAAAAATGAAAGGCTGGTTAAGAAAGAAATATAGGCTAAATAATCAAGTGCACAGGTCGCAACGGTATATTTTCGTTTTTGCTGTAACTCCTGCGCATTCAACATGTGCTCATGCCCATCTTTGACATGCCATACCCTTGATCCAGTTACCTCCTGTATTTGAAAATGATTCTCCACAAAAAAGGCAATCTGCATCTTTATAGTTTTGATTTTCACATTTTCCGTTTTCTTCTTAGATTCCCTTTTACTCAAGTTTCTTTTTGGAACATTAATCTTCTTCTTTTTTCCTGCATTTTCCATTAATTCGTTCTTGTAGGGACTCTCCGTTAATACGGTTGAATGGGCTATTTTGCGTTTCTTGGCGCAACTAAGTGCTATTTTGCTGATAGGAACTGGAATAAAATCTCTAAAGGAAGAATTCAAATGCTTAGATGTAGTAGCTGGTTCTGGACTTTCATCAACTAAAGTTCTGTTGAAATCCTGTGATTTGTCAGGAGGTTTTGGCATGTTCCGATATTCAGCAATTATGGGTGTTTGAGGTGGTGTGACTTCTAAGTTTCCAACATTAGTCTCGGTATTACGAAAAACTATCAGTTACTTCATATGCAATAAAGTCTTCTTCAGTAAATAGATGTGGATTAAATTGATGTATTCTAGTTTTTCTAAATCCTGAAAAGTGCATTTTTCATAGTTGCTCATTTACCATACGCCGTATTAAACAATTCTGGAATATCATTTTCGGAGACCAATCTTCCGGGATGCTGAGTCATCCAAGTGAAAACTGCTTGATCATAAAAAGTGTATATCCTCTTAAAAACAACCACGTCAAGGGGCTGTAACTTATGCGT
>JABXWE010028115.1:0-10055 GCA_014611495.1 Limonius californicus
CATATTAAAAGGAAATTAAGGGGCACCGCAGATATTTGGCGGGACTTCTTACAAACCTTGTAAGTCTGTTCGTTACGAGGCAAGGTTTTAGGATAGCACTTGAACAACCGTTTTGAGGAAAATAACTCTACTGTTGAATAAAGATGATATGAACAGTTTCCAGTATGGGAAAGTCCAGGGAGGCAGTCGCGTCCACTTATTTTATTATGAAGTCTTCTCAGGCTTTGTAACCCATCGCTTTGGTGTGAGGCAAGGCTAAGCTAGTTTGTGATATGCACAACAGAGTGCAACTCTGCGGGTTACCGTGTTGGTGCGTAACCGTACTTAACCTGCCTGGTGTAAGGTGGATGCGTGTAGAGTCTTATTATTCCTATAATGCGACCGTAATACAAGGAGTGTCAATTAATTTGATCCCCAATGGTAAATGGAGACCGGGACCCAGTACCGATGACCCAGGGAATTAGAAAAGTTTCCGACCCCTGGAGTGATTCGAACCGGGAAGCGTTTCCACTATTATATCCAAAGCTTGACTCTCTTACCACTGAGCCACACGAATCCTTCTTTTAATAATATTAGGCAAACTATAAAAATACAGAAGATTGTCGGAATAGAATGTATATATAAT
The DNA here is from genome assembly GCA_014611495.1 of Limonius californicus. Taxonomy (NCBI): domain Eukaryota; kingdom Metazoa; phylum Arthropoda; class Insecta; order Coleoptera; family Elateridae; genus Limonius; species Limonius californicus. The sequence goes on from JABXWE010028115.1 coordinate 626, forward strand.
TCTTGCGTAAGAGTGACCACTTTTTTTGGTGGTTATGGTATTGACTGTTTTACAAAAAAGTGGTAAAATAAACCACAAACTCGAGCATGTACTACATTTGCATTGCTCTTTGATAAGAAACACTTTGGCTTTGAAACTATGCTACCAAAGACAATTGCATACGGTTCTCGGGTGAAAGAAGACAATGTTTACTTTCGCAGCTTCAAGAAATTAATTTTTAAATAGAACACTTTGTATATTTTACATTTTTGACTTCAACGTAAAATGATCTTTCCAGTGATCTCGTTCTTTTGATTTTGGATGAGGTATTGCCTAGTTTATCTAAAAAATGTGAACATTTTCGTCGGCACAAGATTTAACAAATTAAATCGGTGGGCGAGTATTACAATTAATTAAGAATACATATTTGGCAGCGATGTACTAAAACGACACAACCACCAAATATTAATTTTATTATACATTGTGTTTCTTTACACCAGCTCTAATTTAATTTATTTCAAAGAGCCTCTCTCGCTTTTTTCAAATGGAACACCCTGTATATTACTATAATTTTGAATTCACACGTTAGTTTTCTACAATTGTTATGAATATTGTCGTATACTTAAAATTGATAATTTCGGAGACATTTTTACTTTTTAATTGCAAACCATTGAATTCATTATTAAACTTTTTATTTCTATCTAATTTAATATCGACGATTTTAACTTAAAGCAACAAAATTATTATTAATAGCATACAGTGGTATGAACAAGTTTTGTATCCATTGCACAAATAAGATAAATTACAGTTTAAATCCTTTTTTTTTCATATATTTTTCATTTCATCATTGCAAATATAATGCAGGTGCTTAAACGCAATATTAGTAATAATAATAGCCCAAAAGTTGATCCATAAAAAAACGGAAACAATTCAATATATAAAATTTATTTAGAAACAGAAAAATTGTACATTATACAGGGTGAATCTTAAATGGCGGAAAATATTTACATCGCGCGATTCTGCATCAAAAACAGCAAAAAATTCTACAAGCGTTTTGCTCGAAAACGTTTCGTTTTTGAAGAATTCTTAATTAAAGTTTTGTAAACTTAGCAACACCGTGTGGCCAGTCGTACTAAGCTGTGTGTCAAGTCGCCTGCAATTCACATAGCAACGCACTTGATTTAATATGGAACCTAAGGAGATTGTATACAGTTCATGGTAAAATTCTAATTTTAATGTGCTGCTTGCATTTCTGAATTAACAGTAGATAACCAGTAAGGAAATATCGACTACGTTTGAAGTTTTTTATTTTGTAAATTACAGCAATTGCTCAAAGTGGCTACCCCCAACTTCTATGCATTTCATACACCTATGTATTATGCTCCCTTCTAGATTTTGAAGCATATTGTTTTGTCGAATCATTATAACTGCTTCATTTATTCGTTGCTGAAATTGCTTTCGAGTATCAATTTCCACTGCATACACAAATACTTTTAATGTTCCCCACAAGAACAAGAAAAAATCAAGGCAACTTAAATCTGGGCTTCTTGATGGCCAAGGTAATGGAATGCTACGACCAATCCATCGTTCTGGGAATTCATGATTTAACCATTCTCGGGTTTGAATTCCCCAGTGTGCTGGTGTCCCGTCCATTTGAAAATACATATTTTTCTTAAATCTAATGGCACATCATCTAATAGATCCCTAAAATCGGTGCGTGGGGGTTTTCATAGTTTCATTGGTGTATGTTATGGATATTAAATTTTCCATTTCTGGTGAACGTAGCTTCATCAGTCAACAAGATATGTCCAATAAAACCAGGATCCGTTTCTTGCTCTCGGAGTGGCCATCTACAGAATCTAACTCTTTGCTGATAGTCTTCTGGTAATACCCCCTGTACTCGTTGATAATGATACGGGTGCAAGCCATTTTCCTGTAATAAGCGATAAACTGTTCTTTGGTTAACATCAAACATTCTGGCAATGGATCGGGTACTTTGTTCTGGTTCATTTTCGACTACATTTAAGATATTTTCTTCAACCAGTGGTAACAACACTCGATGAGAACAGCCTCTGTCAGTTGCTGGAATGGGTGTAGTTCTTCCAATTTCTCGCATTCGTTGATCCAATCGTCGATAACATTACTATATGACGCCTGAAAATAATTTCCTATGGAAATTCCTGTAAATTAGATAAGTAATACGTTGGTTAATGTCAGCCTCCCGGAACCTCAATCGAAGATGGGCGGTTCTCCAATAAAGTCAAATAAATAATGTAATTGACTCCTCGTCAATCACCTGGAAGGGCGCCACCAGCTTGTAAAAAAATACGCTAACATTAACTTAGATGTAGATTGAGTAAGCTGGACCCCGAGTTCTCCACTTACCTAATTAGTCGCTACAAATTTACACAGATAGGGTAACAATAAATAATAAGACCAATTGCAACAACGGTAATTTAATGAGGCAAATAAAACATCTATTAAATTAATCCCCAAGTAACGTTTACAATAAATGTGCCAATATGTTCTGGAATCCTGTATAAGTACACACTACACGTTCAAGTTACTTAATATAGTGTTTAAAAAAAATGAAGTAATCGAGCAATGTAAAAATACTGCGTTTTGCAAATAAACCTGCAACGTTTATGAAACAAATAAACATCCTAACCGCTGAAAGTACTTTCATCGATATAAGCGCTCTATAAACACAAAATACCATCGATACAAATCCGAATAAACGCAATATTACGGCTCAAGATGACGTACCCTGTATATATTAAGTGATATTTACGTTGTTATGTACGAAATACGTAACACGCTAATGTATGGATGTATTAAGTTAAACAAGTGATTCGCAAACACATTAAAACATTTGAAATTAACTTATAAAAAGGAAGTAATGTAAATTAAACAATGAGCGATTAAATCAACTCCTAAAATCAACGTAAATTAAACAGAATTCACTTTCCTGGTTCTAGATAGCACGGCGTTCTCTGGAATCTGGTGTAGTCGACGCGTGGCGAACACCTGTTGAATCGCAAGCTGACGATACGGACCAGAAACTTGCTTCTCGCACCCAGATACAGCAATTCCGAAAGTAAATAACTTTGGCAAAAACCTTGCCGTCCCCCAACTTGTTGTCTGAATATAGTAAATAAAGAATGCGTTAGGCTAGCATGTTCAAATAAAGATGGACGACACTTACCAATCGAAAATTCCGATTGACGTGAATACAAGATTAAACAAAGATTAAAAATCGGTCACAGACCCACATCGAGAATCTACAAACTACCACAGATTACGATGTCCATAAAGATTCCTTCAAAATATCGAGAAGAACTCTCAAGTATAAAATACTTTAGCGGAGGAATCTACTTCGACGTTCAATCAATTGTAACAGTCACAGGAAGATGGTTGCCGGAAATGAAAATTTTTGGCTACTAATCACTCAAGCGCATGCTTCGAATGTCAAGGGAGTACTGCACCACTCGAACAAACCTAAGAAAAATGGGTTGCAAACCAACCAGGCGCAAAAATACCGTTACAAATTATTGGATGCCTTCTGTTTGGATACCGTTCGACGTACAAATTAGCAGCTGCATTAAAAATCAAATACATGTCTGCATACTCCACAAAACTGTACTCCATGACTCTAATTTGGGCAATCAAATACAAATAAACTAAAATCAAACTATACTGAAAGTAACACTAAGATAATGAATGCAGCGAGAATTAAACACGTCGTTTTGATCAGCAAATTGTGACAGAAATGTTTTTAAAATTCAAATTGCTTAAAATAAAAAAAACTACGTTAGAGCCTAAGTTTGACTTAAAATGGGAAATTTGTATCGCACGTTGTTGCATCATTTTTGAAAAGCCCAAGCATTGCAGAAGCTTTAAACTTCGGATGGAAGTTCTGTGTAAACGGAAGGCATGATGACTACAATCACAGATTCGTGATTCCTTTTGTTGATTAAACTGCAGTTAAAAATCATCATTTCATAAAGATATCGCACGCTAAGGAACCCGGAACCCAACTTAAGACTGCCAATAACTCCTCATCTATGAGATTAACAGCAAATTGGTATAAGACTTTATCGCTCCAATTTTGATCCGGAATCAGATGGTATGTCTATTATAAGCCATTTAAGATTCACCCTGTATAGCATAATGTAGTCTACACCTAAACGTTTATTACAATACCCACTAATTAATTTTAAACTATTTTAGTATTTAATAGGTAATCGTTTGTTTTTAATAACTAATTCCCACCTTTTTAGCATAGAATTCATCGGCTTTTGTCATTCTTTCTTCACAGTGCAGCGATACCAGGCTCTAATTAGGGATTTGACTAATTCCACTTTTTTTGTGGGTTTTTTCTTACAATAATGTTAGAAATCCTCTGCCATTAGTTTTATGTAGGATTTAGGTCCGGGGATTGTTTTGGCTAGTCTATGCTTTTAACTTTATTGGTCGACATCCAAGATTGAAGAACCTTTGCTCTGTGGCAAGGAGCATTATCATCTTAAAATATAAAGGTTTAATGAGGTAATAACTCTTTTCCACTAGACAGCATCTTCTCCTGAAGGAGATCAATGTATTGGGTTGCAATCATCATGTCAAATACAACATGCAGTCTATCGACACCTTCAGCAGACATGCAGCCCCATATCATGACAGAGGTTGGATGTTTAATTGTTGGCAGAACACACTGTCGTGAAAATTCTTCTCTAGAAAATCTTCTAACATATGTGTTTCCAGCATGATTGTTAATGTTAAAGGTAGATTCATCACTAAATAATACATTCTACCATTGTTCTAGGGTTCAATGGCAATCATCCTTTTCCCTTATCAAACGGTAGAGCCTGTGTTTTTCTGATAGAAGGGGTTTCTTACGAGCTTTGCAACCCCTAAGTCCAGATTTAAGAAGTTTCCGTCTTACAGTAGCTTCGGACTATATTCTGATTAAATCTGTTGAATTAAGACTTGTCTGCCAGGCTTGTCCTCCGCAATGCACTGTCGTCTCTCACTGATAACTCTTTTTTACACGGTCACTGCGGGGTTTATTTTCAATTTTTCCCGTCTCAGAGTATTTTTTCATCACTCTAATAACTGCGGATGGATTGCACTGTACTTTCATAGCGATCTCATAACTGGAAGCGCCTTGTCTATGATGAAAAATTATTCATATCGTTTTTCATTCGATAATTTGAACGGTTTCTTTTCGGATGGCATTTCCATAGTACCCGCAGGTATATTCATATATTCATAACATAATAAGTATTTCTCCTAATTATGCTTCTAAGTTTCATGTTAAATGCATTTTAATGATCCCATTAGAAAATGCTCGAATAACTGATACCTAACTAAGAGATAAGTTGTTAACATAGTCATTAAAATTATATGCTTCAAAGAAATTTTTGGAAACTATGCCAAAAGTGTAGCTAAACTTCAAGAGATAATTGGTTTGTTAGGTGATGCAAAATTTTTCACACCACTGTAGATAGAAAAACGATATTATTTCAAACCAAATATTTATCTATAACAAATCTCAATGTCACCTCCGTTTTGTTCAACACACGTGTTCAGTCTTTTCAAAAACGGCATATTTACTGCTCCAAACAATGCAAAGGAAATTGTACCAAAAACTTTTGTTATGAGCTGTCTCATACCTATTGCAGCAGTTGCTGGGATCTGGTACACAAAATGTTTTATATGCCCACATAGACAAAAAATCTATTTTTCTCAGGTTTTAAATGGGTTTGTTAACAGACAGGATGTAAGATATTGGCGCGATGAAAATCCCCATGTTTTCGGGGAAGGTCACACCCAATTTCAGCAAAAATTGAATGTGTGGATAGAAATACTTGGCGACGATATCGTACATCCCTTATTTATCGACGGAATCCTTACTGGGGAATTGTACGTGAACATGCTGGAAAACCTCATCCATCCGTTAATAGTTGAGATTGCTGAAAATAATCCAAACGAATTTGACATGGATATCATATTCCAGCAAGATGGCGCTCCTCCGCATTTTAGCAGACAAGTTCGCAATTATCTCGATGCAACGTATCCTCGACGATGGATTTGTTCGTCGTGGTCCAACAGAATGGCCTCCGCAATCCCCTGACCTGACTCCGTTGGATTTTGTTTGTGGGGGTATCTTAAACGAAAGTTTTTCCCAGAACCCGATTCCCTTTTGGATTTGCGATGTAAAATAATAGAGGCTTGTGCAAATATCGGAATTGAAACCGAAAGTACGGGAAGAGATATTAAATAGATTTTTCTATTGCCAAGAATTTCAAGGGCCACACTTTGAACATTTATTAAAATAGTATTACTATTCACTTTTTGTTGTATAAATAATAAAATACGTTTTGTTGTGTTTCAGAATCTTCTTCTTCTTCTTCATTCTTCAATGGTGAACCTTTCGAAAGCATACTTTTTTGCTTTAATTCTTAGTTTTTTCCATGAACTTGTTATTTTCAATCATCTGTCATTTTTTTCTGGATGAATATATTTTATGAAACTCAAGGATTTGACGCAGAATTAAAATATGTTTCAAATGGAGTGTCACTCGACTTCCATTGCTATTTAAAAAAATAGTTTAAGATGGTGCCTAGCCGCCATTTTGAAAGTTATAAAATTTAAATATTGGCTAAAAAGTAGTATTTAGCTTCCCATTAAAGCATACAAAATTTTATGAAGAAATATGAAGTCCTTCCAATGTTAGTAGGGGGGGGGGCAGGACATTTTAGGACAGCACTGTATATGCAAATCTTTTATACACAATTGAGTGTTAGGAAAAAGCATAACACATCCCATGAATAAATCACATTGAGATAGTTGAAAACCAATTTTTGAAAATATAAAGCACAGGGTTAATGTTTGTTTAGTTAATGATGAGGGCATTTCGTGCAACGATCTTACAAAAAGTTTTTTTTATTCGCTGAAACCGTGTCATTACACTAAGGACTTATTGTAAGCAAACATCTGATAAAATATGCGTTTCTACTTATTTAAACTGTAATTAAATTACCTTATTCATTTTTTATATACGAGAGGGTATTATAAACATCTTTTTATATTTTTTTAACGCCCGTGTCCACGAAAATTTATAACATGTGATCAAAAAATTTCAAATTAGGAAGGGCTATGAAAACTGTTAGCATTTCAGATTGAACTACAAACAAATGCCAATTTAAACAACTTTCAAGTTAAAATAATATATTCACCTGTCAAAATCTGTTTAATCTGGTCGTTGTAATTGTTTGTTTACTTTTTAAAATGCGTTTTGTTGCGACTAGATACGCTTTGAGGTTAAGTTCACTTTGCTTATGTTTATACTGGAAGAAATAAAAACATATATGACCGGTACGTAACATGACAGCTACGACATGCCTTGTAGCACTCACAGCCAGCCCCAGTTTGAAAACTTTTTGATCGCTCGTTACGCTAATAAAATTATAAATACTGATACGAGGAATGCAATCAATTACTATAAAAATTATAATACTAAAATAAAGCCAAGGGAGATCTCGTATATTGGTCTTGGTTCTAATGAAACACCACTACTTTATGAAATTATTTTTTTACTAATTCTCATATTTCCACGATGCTTTCTATGAATTTTTAGAAAATTTGAAGCCTTTTTAATCAAAAAAGAATTGTGAAATCTCGCCATAGCTTTAAATTGTAATGAAAACTTAAAAATTTCCCGAATTCTGCGTTAATGCAACCTTCTTTAAGGGAAATGTGGAGCAAGAAATTTGTTTAAAATTAAATTTTTGATCTTGACGTTTACAGTTTTCTGCAGACGAGCTAAATGCGACCTAATTTATTTTTACAATTTTTGTTTAGAAAAGAAGCCAAACCAAACTAAATTCCGAGGCAATACACTACGATGCATCGAGATGTACCAATCATAACTTTTTGCATTTATTCAATCCAATTTTGTTCGTAATAGTAAAATGGTACATATCAGTAATTAATTCGACTTAACGCTCTTTAGTTGAGAATTTGTGGATTTAAAGTTATTTTGTAGACCTTAAAATACTATTCAAAAAAGCTGTAGTTAAACATACTCACAGATAGGAAATTAATCGATTTCCTGACGTTAATTTTCTTCATTGTAGGATAGTCCATTAAATAACGGAAATGTTAATATTCCCACCGAGTAAAACATCAAACTGACATTTCCCGCGAAAAAAAAACAACTATTACTTGCTACTTTATTTTTATGTTTAATCTACATTAAATATAAATTTTTAACTTGTGTATTTTTTGTATATATTTTCACGCTGAAATGGAAGCCGGAAGCGTTGGAAGATGCCATGTCTGTGTTGTTCTCTGGAGTAATTGCGAATAACAAATTAAATCCTAATTAACAAGGAATATAACCAGTAGGTGTGTGCATCACGAATACCGTTGTGTGGGGCATTATATCGTATATAATCAACAGATAAGAGCATTCGTTTAGGATTTTAATGGTTCACAGTCTGATAAATATATAAAAATTAAACAAGCAGATCTTAATTTTCTAATTAATGAAATCATATGTGTGAAGTTCAACTCATTAATGGTTTGAAAACAAAGTAATGGAATAATTGTATATTTACATGTGTAATGATAATAATTTTGTGGGTAAGAGCAATAACATTTCTCGTAACTATTATGAAAACGGTTTATGTACTTTTCCGTAAATGTGTAAGAAATGGTAGATTTGGAAAATGTAAGTGTCTTAGTAATTTGTAGATTTAGTTCTTATATTTGTAACAATGAATATACCATACAATTTCTTTGGTTCATTGCTGTCTATCATTCAATACCAAATGTTTTATAGAATCCAACATACCGGACAACAGACTATGATTATATAGATGCAGATGGCTGTGGATTGGGAAATTATTATCTCTTTTCATTTCAAGAATCATGAATTAACATTAAAATATATAAACACTTGGTTTGACAATTTTGCATCAGCATATCAAAATTTTACAAACTTTAAACTTTAAAATAAATCACAACATTTCAGAATAAATGAAGGCACAAATGATGCATAAAATAAACTTGCTGTAAACCAACCTATGCGGTAAGCATAAATCAATAGCAACAATCAACAATGTATAGTTGTTGGCTAACGAGAGATTATGGGGGGGGGGGTGAAATTCACGTCTTAGAAGAAACTTAATCGTAAGGAGTCTACCACCTGGTTTGGAAACATTTACTACAGCTTGCTCTATCGCGTACTGTTGTTCTGACTTTTGAATGATTTTATACAGGACAGTATCGCAGGGATACCCGTGTCAAGTAGCCGAATTTTCTCTGAAGGACGCCGTTAACTGCATTTCGCAAGTACGCAGGCGGCTTAATAGACGGCTATATGCAGTCACTTCAAATTTTATTAACTTCAATCTACGGCAAGGGCTTATCCACGGGGGGGGGGGGG